>JBBPJQ010000782.1:0-16794 GCA_038088795.1 Boletus rex-veris
ACCGTCTATCGACGGTTTGCCTCGTGCAACCTCTTTTAGACAGGCTGGTCACCAGACTAGCCGAATCTGCCGATGTCGCATTGCAACGGTTCACATGCTGCGGCTCTCAACATCACACAACCACCACCTCTCCTCTACCACCATGAATACAGCCAACCTAGCTCAAAACACGGCGTATGTGCATCGATTACCCCCATTTGGAATATGCTGAACGCAATTGTAGGACAAAAACAATCACCGTCAAAGGTAAGATTGCAACGCTGAAGCGCTTACTGCATGCAAGCTGGTTTCCTTTCAGACATCAAACTTCACAATCCAGCACGGCGCAAATTGCCAGCTGCGAGACAGTACTACGTCCAACTTTCTGTAGGTGATACCTCGCGATCGACAAATACCGCAAAGGAAGTAGGGAATCGCACTTCCTGGGATAACACACTCGAATTGTACGTACATCTTCTTTGTTTCACTTCTAGAGAACCGAATACCCTTAGTGATGCGGGCGATCAATCCGTCCTCCTCGTCAAGGTTTGCCAGAATCACCGCATCGGAGATGATAAAGTAATTGGTGTTCTCACTGATACCATTGGCGGGATACTGGGGAAACTGAAGGATGGCGGTACGAATGCATTCTGCCTGACATATTCCACTGATGCGATCTCTATGATTAAAGTGCTTGAAGATACCCTTCACAAGGATACCTCCAGTCTGTCCGATATTTCGGAGATAACGATCAAATTTGCGTTGGCTGCTGAGCCATGTGAAGACGTCAATGCAGACGAACGTCAGGCCATGGATGCTCAAGCTAGGACGATGGAAACGGTCAAGCTATTGAGATCCACCCCTACAGCTGTCAACCTCCTGAGTTCGGCGGTCGATACTGGCACACAGGTAGCAACCGAAGCACAGACGCTGCAGAATACACGGACATTCAAGAGTACATGGGACGTCCTGTTACAGAGGATAGAGCTCGTCGATAAGATCATCACCGGAATCGCAGAGGTGTTTCGTGTTCAATTCCTCGATTTATTCTTGGTCTGAATGCCGTACAGATCCACCCGTATGCGTCGATGGCTTGGTCTGTCATATCCGCTGCCAAACAGGTTTGTTTATTGCTCGATGATGTTCAACGTCGATCGTTAACAATGTTCCGTACAGGTGCTTGTAAATCAGAAGAACCGTGACAACCAGATCATGTGCTTAGTAGGCACGATGACCGATGCCTTTACGTTCGTTCACGATGCTGAACCATTGAAGACAATCAAAGTGCACATGAAGACTATCACGCTCCTCGTCCAGCAGGTGACGGAGTGTGGGTACTTCATCACCGACTACGCCAAACGAAAGAACTTCTGTCAGTCGCCGCTGCCTTCATAATAATCACCACTAATCTCTATCCAGGGATCCGGATGGCGAAATACACTATCTCTGATATCGATGGTAGGATCAAGGAGTACGAGGAAAAATTTCGAGAGCTCAAAGCAGCACTCTTGGAGGGTGTTGCAGTGCAGACAGAGATCACTGTCATTCGCATGATGAATGTCGTGAAAGATGCTGGTGGGTCCAACGACTTGAGACTGCGGCCAATTACTCACAAAGTACAGAGAAATCCATTGACTTGAACGACATGCCGTATGCTTCCGGCGCTAGGTACGCGCCGGAAAAGGGATGCCTGCCAGAGACTCGCGAGTCCTTTCTCCGCGAGATCCGTGATATCCTCAACGATCCTGATGACGATGCCCCGCGAGTTTGCCTTCTCACTGGCGTTGCTGGATCGGGCAAGTCTGCAGTGGCTCATTCGATTGCTCGACTATATGATGAGCAAAGGCGGCTGGGATCATCGTACTGCTTCGCCAGTACTGATGTTGCAACGCGCAACCCCCAAAACCTTTTCAGCACTATTGCACGTGACCTGTGCGACCATGCTATCCCATTCAAGTCTGCCCTTTGGGAGGTTGTGAAAGACGATCGATCGCTTCGGATGTCACAGTCGCCGTTTGTACAAGTCGAGAACCTCATCATCAAGCCTAGCAAGGCCCTTCACGCTATTGGGCCCTTAGTCATCGTCATCGATGCCCTCGACGAAAGTGGCGATTGGGCCAAACGTCAGGACCTTCTGCGCGCCATCTCTGATAAACTCACCGCTCTTCCCACCAACCTTCGTTTCTTTATCACCGCTCGCCCAGAAGACGATATTCTCCATGCATTTCCACCTAGCCCACGCGTTGTCCGCATACAAATGGGTGACATCGCTGCGCATCTTGTCGATAGAGATATCGAAACATTCATCCATCACTCGCTTCATGAATACACTGAACTTCAGTCATCTTGGCGGGACCAGGAGTGGTGCCGACTGCTCGTCCATCATTCCCAGCATCTTTTCCAGTGGGCATCCACAGCCTGCAAATTCATTCAAGGGGAGGGTACTATTGGGCTTGACCCCTGCGAGAGGCTTGACCAGCTCCTTCGGGGTGCCAACACTGATGGTGGCCACTCGTTGGACAACATATACCACACCGTATTAAGCCAACTGTTCACCTCGGGTGACACCCGAGAGCGTTTCCGAACAGTGATGGCCATTGTGCTTGCATTGCACGAGCCGCTGTCTCTCGCATCCCTCTCTGCACTTCTTCGTCGAGACCTCAATGTCCGAGCAATCATCAAACCCATGGGATCACTGCTGGATGGAGTAGTCAATGAAACGAAGCCCATCCGACCCCTCCATACTTCCTTCCGTGACTTTTTACTGGACAAAACTCGTAGTTCTGACCTCTTCCACGTATCTATCCAACCCTTGCATTCCCTCCTTCTTGGACAAACATTGCTCGCATGCATGCAAAGGATGCTTAAGTTCAACATTGGTAACCTCAAGGACTCTCGAATCCGTAACACTGCCATTCCCAATCTACCATGTCAAGTGAACAGTGCTATCCCTCCTCACCTGGCATACTCATGCCAATACTGGATGCATCACCTACAGCTTGCTGACTACACTCTGGACCTGCTGAATGAAGTCACCCTCTTTGTCAAGACCTTTTTCCCCTACTGGCTTGAAGCCATCAGCCTTCTTTCCCTATCCTCTCCCCTGTCATCCATCCTATCTGCCCTAGAGACCTGCACCATCCTGAAAAAGTGGGCCAAGGTAAGTTCAAGCATGGTAATGAGTGGTGAGTACTAAGATGTTACTAGGACCAAGAGATTGCCACATTAGCATCAGAGGCCTTCAGATTCATCCAGGTGTTTGCCCCTATCCTCAGAGAATCCACCCCCCACCTCTATCTATCAGCCATGCCCCAGATCCCATCTAGCTCTGTACTTTACCAACTCTGGCTCAATCACCTCCACAAACAAGTCTCAGTCACCTCAGGACATCCAGACAGTTGGCCAGCAGAAGTTCATATCTTGCAGGGGCATACAGGCCCTGTCACTTCTGTTGCTTATTCACCTGATGGTACCCATATTGTCTCTGGCTCAAAGGACAAGAGTGTCAGAGTTTGGAATGTTACCACTGGTCAGTGTGTAGCAGGTCCATTCCTTGGGCACACAGATGAAGTCTACTCTGTTACCTATTCACCTGATGGTACTCATACTGTCTCTGGATCTGTGGACAAGACCATTAGGGTGTGGGATGCAGCCACTGGTCAGTGTGTGGCAGATCCATTTTTGGGGCACACCAAGCAAGTCTACTCTGTTGCCTATTCACCTGATGGCATCTATATTGTCTCTGGTTCTGGAGACAAGGACATCAGGATTTGGAATGCAACCACTGGTCAGTGTGTGGCAGGTCCAATCCAGGGACACACTAATTCAGTCCTCTCTGTTGCCTATTCACCTGATGGCACCCATATTGTCTCTGGCTCTTCAGATAAGACCATCAGAGTTTGGAATGCAACCACTGGTCATTGCACAGCAGGTCCATGTCAAGGGCATACACAATCAATATGCTGTGTTGCATTTTCATTGGATGGAACTCAGATCATATCTGGCTCTGATGACAAATTCATCAGGGTTTGGAATATTGCAGCTGGCCAGTCTGTGATGGATGCATTTGAGGGGCATACTGATCGAGTCATTTCTGTTGCCTGTTCACCTAGTGGCAGACATATTGTGTCTGGCTCAAGAGATGCTACCATTCGAGTCTGGGATGTAACCACTGGTCAATGTGTGGCAGGTCCACTCATGGGGCATACACAATCTGTTTTCTTTGTTGCCTTTTCACCAGATGAAACCAACATCATCTCTGGCTCTGCAGACAACACCATTAGGATTTGGGATGCAAGCATCTGTCCATCTGGACCAAGTCCAATTCAGGAACATACAGACTTTGTCTTTTCTGTTGCCTATTCACCTAATGGCAGCCATATTGCCTCTGGATCTGGAGATGGGACTCTTAGGATTTGGGATGCAATCACTGGTCAGTGTGTTACAGGTCCACTTGTGGGACACACAGGTCAAGTCTGGTCTGTTGCCTATTCACCTGATGGCAATTGCATTATCTCTGGTTCTGAGGACAAGACCATTAGAGTTTGGGATCCAATCACTGGTCAATGCATGGCAGGTCCATTGAAAGGGCATGCAGGTGGTGTTAGCTCTGTTGCCTATTCACCTGATGGCATCCATATCATCTCTGGCTTTGGGGACAGAATGATCCGAATTTGGAATTCAACCACTGGGCAATGTGTGGCAGGTCCATTTGAGGGGCATACAGGTGTAGTCTTTTCTGTTGCCTATTCACCAGATGGCATCCATATTGTCTCTGGCTCTGAAGACAAGACTCTTAGGATTTGGAGTGCAACCACTGGTCAGTGTGTGGCAGGTCCATTTGAGGGGCACAAAGATGATGTCAACAGTGTTGTCTATTCACCTGATGGTATCCATATTGTCTCTGGCTCAAAGGACAAGACCATCAGGGTTTGGCATGCAACCACTGGTCAGTGTATAGCAGGTCCACTTGAAGGGCACACAGATGAAGTCCACTCTGTTTCATATTCACCTGATGGCATTCATATTGTCTCTGCCTCAGAGGACAGGACCATCAGACTCTGGAATGCAACCACTGGTCAGTGTGTAGCAGGTCCAATCCAGGGACATACATATTTCATTTCTTCCATTGCCTATTCACCTAATGGCCACTACATTGTTTCTGGATCTGGTGACAGGTCCATCAAAGTGTGGAAGGTTCAAGATTTTTTTTCCTCTGGTAACCTATATGAAGAGAATGGCTGGCTTCAATCTTCTGATGATGCTTGTCTTTCTTGGATTGCTCCTTGGAATAGAAATTCCTTTCAACTTCCTGTTCATTCTTTAGTGATACCTTCTGACAGAGCTTATCAAGTTGACCTTAGTAATCCTTTTCTTGGGGAGTCTTGGATCTCCTGCTGGATCTGATTCTTCATATTTTGCTACCTTTGTCTAAGATAACTCTATATGCCTATTGTCTCTTGCAAAGGAAATATTGAACCTTGTACATTCATAGAACAGTGTTTGTTGGTGAATATGTTCTCATGACTGGTTGAAATGATACCATGGATGTTGCAACCTTGTATAAGATGAATCACTGGCACATGAACTATTATTGTTCACAGGTGACAAGTAACATTCATGATATCAATGAAGATTAAGGTGGCACCAAGATTGCACCTACATCCACCTGGATGGTGGTCCAACACTGTGTGGGATTGAGGTAGAGGAGGTTATGCTGTGCCAGGTGGTGCCCAAGGCCATCATTTGGTCAACCAATAATCCATGTAGACCTGCAAACAAATCCACAAGTGTAAATGGGGTTCAGAGGGATCTCTGCTTGGCCACATCATAGCCTAGCAAGAATGTGCTCATAATTTGGATGAATAAGTTCCATACTTGTAGGACATTGCCCCTGAGGCTGTTGTGGTATGGCTCCCTGCAGGACTGAGCTTTGCTGCCTCATGCAACAATGCCATGCCTTGGCTTGTGCCAGCTTGATCTTGTCCTTCACCTTCTTGAAGTGTGTGAAATGCACCACAGCCAGCTGGATCAACATGGAGGGACGGTCAAAGTGACCAACAGGGCAAGCAGCAAGTGCATCATTGTACAAGCAAAGGAGAACTTCTAGGGAGACATCTGTGTCCTCAACCCGAGAGAGGATGGATTTCGCCATTGCTAGGTTTACCTGAATGGCTGTGTGATGAATGATGCTCTACCAGACAAATATCAAGTGCTCACTCCAAATGTTCTATAGAATGCTCCAGATCCCATTTTTTGCCATGTCTTTGGTAACATGAAAGAGCTCTATGGCCTCAGTTTGTTGCATCTTATAGCTCACCTTGGGACTCTGTTGCCATCTGTAAAGATAGGATGTTTCAAAGAGGATCACACGGACACAAGCTGTTCCCTTACACCATGAGGGCTAAAGAGCATTGACATTGATGAATCACTGTTCTCACACTGCTGCTATCAGACAATCACGAAAATGGAAGATGGGGATACAAAGGCCACTTCCTCTGGGGAATGTATAAATGCTACTGCAGTATAAGTACCCAGAATCTTGTGCAGACCTTGGTCCCACTTATGAACATGTTTTGCACTGCAGTCCAATAGTTGTTTGACAGTGATTCTCAACTTTCGCAACTTCTCTCCATCCGAGTCACCCAACATGGGTTGAAATTCGAAAGGCACATAGACCTCAAGACAAATGGTGGCTGACAGATCTGATGGTCTATAGAGTTTGTCAGGGCAAAGCTAAGACCAGTTAGAGCATGTGCTCTCATATTGGGATCATTTACTCCATTCAACATCATTATTCACTGACAGATGCTTAACTTCAGTTCTCCGTTCAATGCCACCATGATGGACCACAGCGTAGAATCCCGCGGGAAGTCGTCTAAGACCAAGAGTGACCTCAGTTGCCCGCATACCTATCTTGACTAGTCCCCAGGTCCAGGGTTAGAACCACTGGATATTTGTATGCCATCCTTTGGGATATGTCACTGACTCACTGGTTAGCAAATTACTGGTAGGCAGGCCTCGAAACTCACAATCGGGGTACGACGTGACGACGACGTGCTTGCTTCATGTCCGAGTCGTGGTCGTTCTTCTCCGGTGCCCCAATCTACCACCCATTGCTGCGTAGACCAGGAAAAGTGTGCTGACAAGGTATGTTATCTGGAGCGCTTTGTCTTTGCTTCCATACGGCAAATCGAACCTGTGTCTGGCTATAGCCAGGGCAGCGCTAGTACGTCTGCTTGAAATATCATTATCACGACCGTGACGCTTAACTGTCATTCGGACATGTCTGTTGCCAGTGAAAAGGAAGCTGATGACAGTGAAAGGCGGCTGTGAAATTGAACTTGTGCCAAGAGCAAAAACATAAGTACATTGAAATTGCAAGCAGCTTTCTGAAAGAGTCATGTGCATTGTGGACGTTAGAACCGTGAAAGTGAAAGTGAAAGCAAAAACCCAAACCCAAAAACGTTACAGGTTTTGTGAATCGTGCCAGAGATCGAGTATCACGGTGCCGGTTCTGTCTGGGAGATCGTGACTTCAGATACGACTTGGTAGGCAGGACCATACCCTACCGCGGAACGTCGTGGCTAACCTGAAAACCTTTGTGCATTGCTACTACTACGAAGACGAAGTGTACATGCACGGCAAAGGTGGTAATCTAGTATCGCTCCTCGCGGCCTCACCACTCGCCATCAAACCCAACGAACCCTACGAGCCCAGCCGCGGTCAGTAATGTACGATCCAAAGACCAAACATAACTTACCAGCCAACAAAAACACATAAACATACCGCTTCTTCTCCAACTGCGCACACCAATTCCACGCACTCGTCAACCGCCCATCGATACAACTCCCCGCATCGAAAAAGTTGTCCGCACCCGACCCGTCAAACCCATGCCGGAAGAAATCGCACAAAATCTCTCGTAGACAATTGTCGGTCGAACCAAACTCGTCTTCAATGTAGGAACGTAACGCGGGCTTGTCGGATAGACTGGGTATTTGCGAGAGGGTATTGCAGATGGGAAGGAGGATGCGGTAAATTTGAGAGTACTTGTCTGCACAGGAATGGATTAGATGAGTGCGATGGAGATGAGGCTGGTATTACCGATGAAGATGAGTGCGTTGGGGACGTTGTGATCGCCCATGTGGATGGCGGATGAGCCGACCCAGGACCCGACGCTTTGCTGTGCACGTTGAAGGATCGTGTGCATCATGCGTAGCGTTTTCGGGGCAGCTTGCACTCTGTTTAGACCCTGTCCCGTGTCGCGAAGCCGGTAAGGGACAGTTTCAGACAGTAGGTCTTGCCCCGCAAGAGACCACAACCGAAACATGTCTAGGCGGCTAGCGTGAGTCCATGTTCGGGGACAGAATGAAGACGTACCATGCAAAATCTCACGCCAGAGCGTCAGGCTTTGCAATACGTACGCGTATTGCTTGGCATGGTCGTGGCTGAGCCTTGCACCGCCCTTGCCACTCCGAATCGCCAAGCTGTATTTCGAATCTTTTGGTTGCGTAGGATGAAAGTACGTTTTGAGGTAATGAATCATGCGGTCACAAGGATCACGGTTCGTCCGTAAGAAGGCGTGGTTGTCTCCAATGCTGTAGAGACATTGACGGACTTGTTCCTGGTTGAGACCCTCGCGTTGATAGCGAATAGCAAGGGTCTCGATCGCGCGCTCCTTGCTCTTGATGTCTTTTTGAATGTCCCGTCGAGATCGACCGTCAGGGTTGATCTCCTTGGTTGCAACAGAGATAAGATCATCGCGGAGGAGCCCCAGGGCGCTATGCTGCTCCAGTACGCCGTACACGGTTCGGATGGGTCTGACACAAGAAAAGCTGAGCATGTCCTTGACCTCAGGCGATTGACTGTCCTGCAACACAGCAATCATTAATCGTTTGGTCAAGGTACTCCAGAAATGACATGCTTACCTGAAGAAGATAGATCAATTTGCCATACGTCGTACGCATCTTATCAGGGTTCATGATCTTGTGCCGTCGTCCAAGCTCGAATATCTCCTGGTAAAACTCTGCATTACGTTGGAAATCACGGTCCACAAAGAGCTCCTGTCCAAGCTTGTAATCGACCGATAACACGAGCCCAGACAATATCGCACACAGTTCACGAATCTGATGAACGATCCGCTTTGCTTTTGAGATACCGAAGCTAAGGGTATCAATCTTGTCGGTATACTCCGAGACTTGAAGTGCGGCATCGAGGAGACGGAGGTATTTACGCTCGACGAGCGTTAGACGGAGGGGAATGTACTTAGCGCGCTCGACGAACCATTCGCCGACGGCGATGCCGATGGTTGGTTGTGCGCTGAGCAGTTCCATGGATGGTCCTGCAACAGACTTGGCTGCAATCTTGTCAAGCTCTGCATCCGAATCTGCCCCCATCTCCACGTCCGCTTCGATCTGGAAGATGGACGCGGATCAACGACGGCACCATGCGTGATCAAAACACGAGATACCTTATCACGTTTACCCCCGCCGTCCGACGTTTTTGCAGTCGCACTCGAGACACCATTCGATGCCTTGTCGGTGCGCCTGGCAGGCGATCCAGAGATGGACGTCACCGTGTGCTTCTTCCGCGTGCCTTTCCGATGTTGCGCAGCAAAACACACTTCGCAATAATCGTCCTCGCATTCTTTACACGACAGCTGGGCAGGCTGGTCTGCAGACCGGGATGTGATTTTCATGCTCAACGCTTAGCGCTCAATGTTTGAACAACCCCCACTCACCCTCACATTCGACACAGAACCCTTCTGTCGTCGCTCGATTTGCAGATTCCTCGTCCCAACCCTCTGCCGTTGTCGTGAGTGCGTCTAGTTCTTGCTGTTTGAATCCTGGATGTTCGAGCGTGTCGTGGTTGTCGCTGAGAATGTTTTCGAGCGAGAAGGCGACGCCACACTGTGTGGGAGGCTTGGTGTCGTTTTCTACTACGTTCCCGACCATCTATAGCGCGGTTCTTGGAGCGAGTGGAAAGGGTGGGAGCCGTGGTGATAAACAGCTTGTGGGTAGACCCCAATTGTCACACAGGCCGCGTGTATGACACGCTCCACAATGAATACACGTCCCCGGACAGCAATGCACCACAGCAAAATTGATATTATGTCCACTAGCATAGCAAGAGTGATATAATACACGTGAATGGACTTGGATATACGTATTAAAGAATGCGTCATGGACAATTACCTCCCATTGATGTGGATCCCTTTCTGATCAGATCGTCGGTTACTCCATCTTTCACTCACATCTCGCCCTTTTTCCCATGCGTCAAACTCTGCGACATCGTCCGCAGTGACTTCTACATCATCTAATGACCGCGAGAACACGGCTAGGCGTGAGGGGTATTGCGACGAATCGAGTGTGTTGATGGCCGGCGCAGAGTAGGTCATCGGAACATCGAGTAGCGACGACGAAGCTCGTTTGTACTTGTGCCGAGATCTGGTGCTGCTTTGCGATGATACACTTCCGGCACTGTCGGGTGGGTGATCAACCACCACCGCGTTCCTCGAATAAGACATCGGTGAGGACGATCCAGACGTCAATATCTTTGTCTGATCGTCCTCTGTGCCGACGAGCGTCTTAAAGTCTCCTTCTGACATGGTCCCGGATGCGGATGTCGGAGCGAAATTCTCGATATCTCGTGGTGGTGCATCGTCGTCACCGTCGGGAGAACTAAATAGAGGCTCGCGATCTTGAGAGTCGGAATCTCTAGGCGAGACTGGCCGAACAGCATTTGAACTGGTGGATGCTTTGACGATGGAGTCGATCAACCAAAACTGCACAATGTTCATGATCATGGGGAAGACACCCATGACGCTAGAAAAAAGTACGTGAAATGTTGCACGACGAGTAAAAGAGTCCGCATACAATATCACCTGGACTGATTCCCCATCCCAAAGAGTGGTCCAGCCGAGGAGCCAATCACCTATGGCGGATATACCTGGCCAAAACGCATATAACCCAACCACGACAAGTTTCATGACTGTGAGGGCAAAGATGTAGACGGCAGCCTGACGCATCCAGTATGTGAACGAAGGAGGATTGCCGTACTGTCCCGTCTTCAAGCCCTTGATGCCAAGTTGCTTTGAAAGCACCCACGTTGCACATTGCAGCACGATATAGATTAGCCCGACACCTTTTAAGTCCAACTGCGTCACAACCGCGGTCGAGTCCGGAGAACCAGAGACTCACCGAGCGTGGTATCAATAAGGATATTCAAAAAGTAGTATGTGCATGCATTCCCGGCAAATCGATATGATCCAAGGGCGGATATAATTACGTTCAGCCCATGTATGAACATGGCGCCAAAAACTTGTTTCAAAACGTCAAAGAGCCTATAGAAGAGGCACCGAGCTTCAGCCAATGCGTAGGAAAGCGAATGAGAGGGTTACCATATCTTCCACGGACGCTTCTGGGTTTCGCGGTGTCTTTTGTAGACAAGCGAGAGAACGGCAAGAAGGCCCATAAGGGCCTGAACGATCTGAAATAGAACGCAGGTCGAATCTGAAACTGTGTTGGATGTGGCAGCCGAACTCACCAGCGCGGTGGGACCAAGGAGCTGACATGAGCGACGGTCGAGAGGAATGTTGCCCAAGTTCGTCGCCATTGCTATCGAGCTCATCGTTCGTGCAAATTATGGCTTGCCCACGACGCGTTTGAATGCGAGCTTGAACAGCTGCGGCGAGCCTTCAAGGAGCTTGTGAGAGTCACTCCTGAGATCAAGTTGAGAGTTGGACGTGATGATGTAATCACCCCCTGCCTTAGCACTGCGCATTCAACGTAGACCACGACCACAGCGACGACGACGACGACGACAGCGATCAGACGAGACTGACACAAGCGAATATCCTAATCACATCCATAGACACTCATGTCGTCCTTTTTCGGTAGATCTTCACCAGCATCGAACCCGTCAAATCAATACCACCGCGCACCCGATGGCTTTCCCTCTGTGCTGCGGCCAAATGCTCGCCCACCACCCCCACAGGCAGGGAACTATAATGATCCCTCTCAGACGCTCTTTGAGAAACGATCATATGATCGTAAACCTCCACCACGCTCGGGCATGAAGTACGCATATTACCTCTTGTGTATTTATAGTCCATGAACGATGCATTCCAGTTACGCCGTCGTGGGCACACCAAACGAGCCCCTCGCGCTCAAGAACTGTCTCATCGTCCACCCGTCCGACTTTCCCAATGGTGTACACGTCATCGTTAAAGGAAGATACCCCATCACGACATGGTACGCCTCCACGCTTCTCCCTACTCTCCCTACTCACTCCTATTCAAAGTCACGATACGTCCGGGTCGATAGCACCCGGCACAGTAGCCGCTCCCATGACACTCAGGCAGTGGATGGAGCTCTCGCTTACTGGGGACGAAGTCACCGTCGAGTTACTGCCCGCCTCGCCACATCCCGACGCCCCACCCTTTCTACAATCGATCGACTTTGTCGCGAGCTTTTTGAAGAAGGGCCACGAGAACGCTGCGCCTTATGATCAGGACGAGATGATTTCAAAGCTCCTCAATGCGTACAGCGGACTCGTCTTCGCACCAGGAGGGATCCTTACCGTCGATTTCAAAGGTGATAAATTGAAACTCGCCGTCGCCTCGCTGGGAATACTTGAGCTGGCCGACGAGCAGAAAGGTGGGCGGAGAAATAATCCAAGACATATCGAGATGGGTGTGATGATGCAAAAGACGGACATTACCATCATGAAAGAGGGTGGTAGTCTAATGAAGATCAAGGCGAGCGCAAAGAGGTAGGTTCCTTGTGTTAAACGAATGACTTGGTCTCATTGTGCTAATAGAGCCGCTACGAACGCGATCATTTCGCCCAACTTCAAATTCGAGGATATGGGTATCGGAGGTCTCGACAAGGAGTTTAATGATATCTTCCGTCGTGCTTTTGCCTCGCGCGTGTTCCCCCCAGCCCTCGTCGAGAAGCTTGGGATTCAACACGTCAAAGGTTCGTCCTTTCCTTGAGGATACCAGATCACTCGACAAGTGTGTACTCTGCAGGTATCCTACTACACGGACCTCCTGGTACGGGAAAGACTCTAATTGCACGTCAAATCGGGAAGATGCTAAACGCTCGAGAGCCCAAGGTGGTGAATGGGCCTGAAATCCTTAATAAATACGTCGGTGCTTCCGAAGAAAACGTTCGTAAGCTCTTTGAGGACGCCGAGAAGGAGGTGAATACCCGTACGCTTTCCTCATTTGAAGCTAATACCAAACGTAACTGTAGTACAAGGAGAAGGGTGACGAGAGTGGCCTGCATATCATCATTTTTGATGAGCTGGATGCCATCTTCAAACAGCGTGGTTCAACAAACAGCGGGACCGGTGTTGGCGACACCGTTGTGAACCAGCTCTTGTCAAAGGTACAGTATATCGTTTCTTCGAGTTCTCGAAGGTGCTTACACCTGTGGTAGATGGACGGTGTCGACAGACTAAACAACATTCTTGTCATTGGTATGACGAACAGGGTGGACATGATTGACGAGGCGTTACTACGACCAGGTCGTCTTGAAGTCCACATGGAGATTTCGCTCCCTGATGCGGATGGCCGGTATCAGATCCTTCGTATCCACACCGCCAAGATGCGGACGAACAAGGTAATGGACAGTGACGTCAACCTCCAAGAACTCGCACAGTCGATGAAGAACTACTCTGGTGCTGAAATCGAGGGTTTTGTCAAGAGCGCGACGAGCTTTGCGTTCAACCGGCATGTAAAGGTTGGCACATTTGCGGGCATTTCAGACGACGTGGAGAATCTAAGAGTAAACCGGAATGATTTCTCCCAAGCGTTGGAGGAAATCAAACCAGCGTATGGTGCTTCTGAGGAGGAGATTCAAGAAGTGATTCAGAATGGAATTATAGAGTTTGATTCCGAGATCCACGTGCGTCGTGAAACCCTCGTGCTTCGGGACCTACTGAGATGCATTTTAGGAAATACTGGAGAAGGGGAAGCTCTTCGTGAACCAAGTTGCCAAATCTGAGCGGACGCCGCGTGTTAGCGTCCTTTTGAACGGACTACCCGGATCTGGCAAGACGGTTTTCGCTGCAACGATCGCATGGCGGTCGCAGTTCCCATTTGTGAAAATCATCTCACCTGATCGCATGGTTGGTTTTTCGGAAGCACAAAAGATTGCCGCGATCACGAAAACGTTCAACGACAGCTACAAGAGTCCTTTGAGTGTTATTGTTGTAGACAGTTTAGAGCGCCTGCTAGGTACGTTCACTCGTGATGCGCCTCGAAAGGAAACTAACAGGTCGAGGCTGCAGATTGGACATATTTGGGCAGTAGATTCTCGAATGCCGTTCTCCAAACATTATTGGTACTCATTGCACGGAAACCTCCAAAGGTCGGGATCGTCTTCTCTACTGTTTACGTGGACATATTCTGAGTATGTGCACTGCAGGGTCGCCGCCTCCTTGTGCTCGCAACGTCGTCTCTTGGCCAACACATTGTAGATCTAGGGTTCTCAGAGGTGTTTGATGCTTCCATCAAGGTGCCTCCCATCTCGCACCTCGGACAACTCGAGGTCGTCCTCCGATCGGTCGAGCTGTTCGCCAGTGACTCAGAACTACGTGAAACCCTCCGTCAGCTATCCAGCGCCGGCTTCCCACGGAACGCCTCCGAAGCAGAAACGCCGACATTGCCATTATTGGTTGGTATCAAAAAGTTGCTGAGTATTATCGAGATGGCGAGGCAGGAACCCGAGAGTGCTGGACAGCGGCTCATGAACGCCTTGTTCTGATCCGGGTCGGCGTGGTCGTTACTACCAGCAGAGCTATTTCTGTCGTTGTCGGGCTCGTGTACCAATATCGTTGTATTCATAGCTGATCGACTCCATGGACTGACTGTTCCGAGAAAGGCATGTTGTTTCCACACGAGTCAATAAGCTGAGGGGTTCGGGTGACTTTGTGCCATCATCATCCTTTATCACAAGATCCAATGTCTTCCGTAGAGATCATACAAGATCCCACACATCTCTCTCCATTACCCCGCTCCGCATCTCAACCTAAACCCAAGGGCATCCTCAAGAACGCCGTACCGCAACCAGCCGGACATCAACAGTCGGTATATTCTCTCCATCCCCAACGTTTTCTGACGCCGCGTATCGTATACTGTAGCAGTTTACAATGGGACGAAGCCAACATTGCGTTGACCGAGGTCCAGAAAGACAGTCTGATGAAGATCACAGAGCCCAAGACGCCCTACGTCCGATACAATGCCGAGACGGACGAAATCGAGGGAGGTACGTGCTACCCCCGACCTTTTTTTTTGGTTGCTGTGGTTGACGCGAACGGGTCGGGTCGGTGTCGTATCTCGCGTTGTGTCGTTCCGATCCCGTCTTTTTCTTGTAGATATACCCGACTTCCTTCTCAATGCACGTGCGACTTCTCCGGCGAGCGTGAGTTCGAGGGCAGAGTCACCTACGAGTATGGTGGCGTCTGGTCCGTCCTCGCGTCGAGCGTCCCTGTCGAGCGTCGGGCGGACCTCGTCGGGGCGGTCTGGAAGTGCGACGTCGAGTCGAAGCACGTCGTTTAACCTCCCGAACGAAGCGAGGGGTGAGATCCGAGCGGTCAATGCCGAACCGGGCGATGAGGTCGAGACAGAGGAGATGGACGAGGAAGGTAAGGACGGGATACCGTTGTGCTTTGAGTTTTGGGTGCTGATGGGTGGGATGTGTAGCTGCTGCCAAGCATGCTGCGTTCGTTAGAGCACGTGGACGGCACTACTCGAATGAGGCGGAGGCTATGAAGGTATGTGTTTGACTTTTCAAGGGGGCTGTTGATTGATGTGGGTCGGGGATGCAGAAAGCAGCGTCTATCATGGATGACGATGACGATGAAGAAACGGGCAGAGGAGCTGGAGACGGTGATGTCGGTGTAGACGAATACGAGGCTGATGATTCGCAGGTTGCGGAGGATGTCTCACACCGAGAGGATCTCGTCAACGGCGATGCCCACGGGGCATGAAGATGATTGATCCGTCTACTGTTTTGGCGCATTACAATTTCGTTCATGAGCGCCAGGTCAAGGAACGCTTTTTCTTGTCTCTGTATGCGAGGGCTTCGTTTATGAGGCAACCCATTTTTCATGCTTGGACATCCTGGCGATGAGCTTTTATGATGTGATGTTTCTTATAATTACCAGTACGTATGTAGTCCGAGAGTATACTTTCGGACGGGTAACCTTTTACTCCTGGTGTTCCTTCGTCGCGTGTAGAGACACAGCTCACGTACACCTCAGCGTACAGTAGAGATCTCTTGTACCCCAAACCGTCTGAATCACAAGCGTGGTCCAGTTCTGTCCGCCCGCTTCACCTCAGTGTTACCGTTCAACTTGATTGCTCAACTTAATTAATTCGCCTGAGATTTCCCACTCGATCAGCACATGGTTTATCACAAATGAGGTGCGTCAACCTACCTTCAAAGTGACCATGGGTATTGATCCCAGTGGTGGGCTGACCGTCTGTAGTCGTATTTGCACCAATGGTCATCAAGTTGGTCAACTGGTTCCCGTCGGTAATAAATGCCTGTTTAAATCGATCAGTCAGGAGGGGAAACGAGATGATGGAATCCCCTTGGACATACCGAATAACAGAGGAAGGAAGCGAATTGGTATCCCATGTTGAAACCTGTGAGATTCAGATCAAGTTACCGGCGAGGATATCCGTAGGACGATCCAAGTACCTTCTTGTACAGCGGTGATGATGTCACCAGGAGTCGTCACGCCGGTACGGTTGATATACTTTGCAAAAAAACAATGTCAATGAGTATGTCGCTTCACCACGAT
>JBBPJQ010000783.1:0-16768 GCA_038088795.1 Boletus rex-veris
GGTCTCGGACCATACGAACCCGATTGAGGAAAGCATATACCGGCTCAATAGCATGTTCATGAGCATCAAGCGCACTCAGAGACAGTAAGTACTCCGTTGGACGCGTCGAAACGTCTTCCCATGTGCCCATAGCTTCCACACGCGAGAGACACGAGGTTTCTCTCTCGTCAAATCCACCCAAAAGTAAGCATGCAGTCTCATAGGCTTTGCGTCCAACTCACCATATACACAGTCGCTTATTCTGGTATGCCGTGTGTGAGAGCTTGGCTGTCGTTGGGATGGCAGTGTAGGTGATCTCATACGAGAACGATGCAATGACCTCTGACCATAGAGCAGTTTGCAGGTGTACGTTCTGCAAACCTTCTTTACCAAGACGGGTCGTCGGTACAAAGTATAAGATATTGGACTTGATTTGTATCTGTCTCGCATCTTTATTACCGACCTCTAGTAAATAACGTTTAAGTGATGTGGACGAGATAAGATAACGGGATAACTCGGTACTCGAAAACCCTCCAGATCGCGATTGCACCTTGAACTCGTCCCAATGGCCAACGTACAGACACAGACAACCATCATTCCCCACAACCAAGAACCGTATGTAACCAGGACGTATCCAAACGAATCCGAGCTCGACATCAAGCTCCACAATGCTGCCCTCGCACAAGCAGCTTGGAGGAAGCGCACACTCAAAGAACGTATCGAGATTGGGCACATGTTTGTGGTATGTTCCAGGATGATGTCTCGCATGATATACACACAGAGATTGCTTCGCAGTCGGTGTTCAAGGGCATGGGAGATGATGAACAGAAAGCCCTCCACCTGGAGTTCACCCTGCAAGTGGGTCGGTACGTTCATTTCACGGCCATGACCCGAGAGATACAACTCATTCGCAGCTGCTGAAGACCTGTGAGTCAAGTACCCGGAGAGATCAGAGGGTTCTTGTCTCGCGCGGAATACCTTCTGTCCATCGCAGAGTCGTGCTTGTCAGATGTCTCTCTCAAGGACACCGATCTGCCTGGATTCAGACGGTACATCAAGCGTGAGCCCCTCGGCGTCGTTTTCGTGATTGCTCCTTGGAAGTACGTTTTACATCTTTCTCCTCAGTCCCCACAGCACTGATCTACGTCGTCGTGCTGCAACAGTTATCCCTATCTCGTGACCATTAACTCTGTCCTTCCCGCCATCATGGCTGGAAATGCGGTACTACTCAAGCCCTCCCCACAGACACCCCTGGTAGCAGAACGCTTTGTCGATGCACTCCACAAAGCTGGCGTACCGGAGGATCTCGTCCAAGTTTTACACCTGTCGCCCGCGCTCACCTCCTATGTGGTCCAACACAAGCTGGTGGACTTTGTCTCCTTCACTGGGAGCGTTGTTGGAGGTCAGGCTGTGGAACGTGCAGCCGTGGAAGCTGCCGGATTCAAGGGTGTTGCGCTCGAGGTACATCCAAGAGACTCTATATCCCGCGATGGCTGACTTGCCAACAGCTCGGAGGGAAAGACCCTGCGTACGTTCGTCCGGATGCAGACTTGAAGTACACCGTCGCAGAACTCGTGGACGGTAGGACCTCGACACGCTGAGTTGCATTTATTGACTGAGATGTGCTTTCTTGTGAAGGTGCCATGTTCAACTCGGGCCAGAGCTGTTGCGGTATCGAGGTAGGTTGATGGCACTGAAGTTTCCTCGCCTCTCAATTTGCTGCCAAAAGCGCATATATGTGCATGAATCCGTATCCGACGAGTTTGTGGCACAATACGTCGATCTCGTCAAGGTAATTCGCCTCTCGTTTCTAGACTCACGCGGAACGCTTACTCCATGCCAAAAGAAATATATCTTGGGTGACCCCACCAAGCCAGAGACCTCCCTCGGACCAGTTGTCAGCGTGGCGAGTGCTGAGAAGATCCGCAAACAAGTTGCAGATGCGAGTGAGGATTCCTCGATTCCCTTGCCACTCTGTTGGCTTGATAACGTATCTAGTCAAGGCGGGTGCCAAGCCTCTCATCCCCGAGGGCCTATTTCCGATAGCAACACCGTGAGCATGCTTGTTTGGAGTTGTTCGTGAAGCTCACGAATGAAAAAGTGGTACTACCTATGTTGCGCCGCAAGTCTTGGTCAATGTTAATCACAGTGAGTTCACTGGCCAACAAGTGTGCGATTACTAAGATGGCCCATCATCTAGCCATGGACATGATGATGGTAAGATACGCTCGATGGACAAAAGTAAGTACACTAAGAACCATTACAGGAGGAAACTTTCGGTCCTGTCATCGGGATTCAGAAAGTGAGTCAAGGCAGCTTTCCGATTGCTCGCATGATGCTAACGAGCAGGATACAGGTCTCTTCGGACGAGGAGGCCATTCGCCTTATGAACGATTCTCCGTATGGGCTGACGGCCTCCGTATGGACGAACGCACAAGAGAACCCTGATTCTGAACGAGCTTTCTTACGCTTCGTCGACGAACTGCAAACCGGGACCGTGTTTTTGAACAGGTGAATTATACTTTTCCCGACGGGGTCAAGTAACTTTTCTCATTGGCGTCATCGAAAGATGCGATTCCCTCGATCCCGCACTTGCGTGGACTGGCGTCAAGAAGAGCGGTCGTGGGGTCAGCCTGAGCAAATTCGGTGCGTCATTGAATCTGGATCTGATGAACGACCCATCACAACTCATTGTCATTCCATCTGCTTCTAGGCTACGACCAACTCACGCGCGCGAAATCTGTGCATATGAAGATCAAGACGACGTGACACGATCACGGTTTGGTGCGCAAGACCGAATGAAGATACACGTCGCAGTATGTACTGGAATTGATAAGAGATGGGAGCGGTACTGGTACCGTCCTTGTCCACCGTCTGTCTGTAACCACCTGTTTGCGTTTTAACAGGGTCTAGAGAATGAAAGCAGCAATCAGCCATTTGTTTTTCAGGTCGGGGGAAAAGCGATGATGATCAGGACCCTCGAGCGTATAATAGAGGGCCAGGGTAAGGTTCCTCAAGGAGGCAGATCGCACTCGGTCTGGTGCACAGCAATAAAGCTCATCACGAAGAGGTGGTTCAAATCCAGGACGACTTGAGATGCTCACCTTATTGGTTAGGCATGTTCGAACGACAACAAAGGTATTCAGGCTGAGGAAGAAAAAAACTTGGACGTAGTCTCACGCTGACAACGTGGGTTCGGCATATTTATATGGAGATAGTGAGCTCATGTGACGTTGCCGGTCGCCAAGGGGGGTGAGAACAAAATTCGATTGTCTATGGCACAAACACCGAATGGGTCCGAACAAGGGTGGCCTTGTGTGATTGCACGAGCTACATAAAGGTGACAGGCAACGAAAGGAGACGGCAGTCATGTCTGGGAAACGAATGGCAGAACTGATATGTGAAAGGAAAGTCACTACTATACGATCATGCCCATGTACAGGCGCTAGAGATGCATATCATACGGTTCGAGTTGTATTGCACGCCCGAGGTGGTTATTCAGTGATCCCGGGACTTTCTAGAGCGTAAGTGAGACAATGACATCGGTAGAGAATGGGAAAAAAATATGGTACCTGTATTCACCCTCGGCGGCCACGCTCAACTCCTCCATCTCGCCTTGTGCGGATGAAAGTGCCTCAGCAGCGGCAGCAAAGTAAACCAGCTGAACGAACGTCAGTGATCTGAATATAGTCGGTGATGGCATGCGCTCACTTGTGCTTTGATGAGTTCGTTCAAGTTCTTGACGGGCTCGGGCTAGAGGCAGGAAACATTGAGCATCTCGCTGAAAGAAAGGCAAACAGTCGACACGTACATTTTCAAGAACGGTCTTCATAAGCGTGATGGCGACCTCGGTCTTTTGAACGAGGTCGTCCTCTGCATTCTCTATGTCAAGCCTTGCCTGCTCTTGCCTAGCAGGACTTGTGGTCTTCAAACTAATCAAAGAAATGATTCAGTAAATGCCATGGAGGTGAACGCGACGGCTTACGCTTGCTTGGCCGAGTCGAGTTCGAGTCTGCTGGTGCGGACAGCCTGACGGGCCTTCATGGCAACGTTGATCGACGTCGACAGCGTCGTCTGCCACGGCTGGAGATACTGCATCTGGATCGCATCGTCATGTTCAAGGCGTGCGTTGGCGACAGTCTCCCAAGCACCCGCATACAAGCCAAGCGCCCTTGCAAGCTTGTCATCGTTGCCCCCCGGTGCGCCGTTGAGCACCGTGGCCGCATTGGTGGCTGCACGACAGAGCGCATGGGGGAGCGTCTTATACTGCGCAGCGACGGGAGCGACGGGGTTCGGCGCGGGGAGGTTAGTCCCCTTGAGGTTGGCAGCTGCGAAATTGGTGATGCCTTGTCCGATGGTGGTGGACAGCTCGGTAATGGATTCTTGAATCTGAACTGGGTAGTCGTATGACTCGGACTCGTATGCCCTGGTAATCCTAGCAGCAGAAGAGGTCAGATGGGATGAATTTTTTTAAAAGACGAGGCATGCGCGTGGACCGCCGTCGCTATGATCTCACTTGAGCAACACGAGATGGGCCTGACGCAGCGCGTCGACACGGGCTTCGAGGTCTTTGTACTCTGTACGGGTGATCAGAGACGTAGGACAAGTCCAAATTCTTCAGAGACACAGACCTTGAGGCAATTCGGTGATTTCGCCAGGTGCAATTTGACCCAGACGTTCACGAGTGGCCTGGACGCTCGAGTTGAAGCCCTTGGCCAGCTTGTTGGCCGACTGGCCGAGGTTCAGGGTGGAAAAGCTCGATTGCAACTTGCTCCAGTGGTCCATTGTCAATGTCAGAGTTGCTGCTCGCTGTGTTGGATACGATGGACGCTTGGGTGGTGGTTGTCGTGCACTATGACGAGCGCAGAAGGCTGTCCGGGGTTTCGTTCTGAACAAGGAAAGGCGGTGCCACTAGTCCGGCTCTCGCGGGGGTCACGACGCGTATGCCTCCTTACCAAGTACTTGGCTTTATCACGTAGCTTCATCATCAACATCGACGACGATGGACAACGTGTACAGGTCGTCTGGTTTCGATTTCTCAAACTCGATACGGTGAGCGCGTTTCGCGATGCCCGATGATAACGAGTTCAACGCCCCCTGGAACAGCAATCACTCTTTGGCGGAGAAAGGTCTGCCGCTGCCCAAGGCGACCAGCACCGGTACCACCATCGTAGGGTGCGTCTTTAAAGATGGCATCATACTCGGCGCCGACACGCGCGCCACCGAAGGCCCGATCGTCGCCGACAAGAACTGCGAAAAGGTGCGTAGCCGCGTCCTCATTGGATTACCCCGTCTCACGCGCACACATTCGCCCTCAAGATACACTACATCTCAGAGTCCATTCGTTGTTGCGGTGCGGGGACTGCAGCCGATACGGAGTTCGTCACCGCGACCATCTCGTCCAATATGGATCTGCATGCACTCTCGACGGGGAGAAAGCCGCGCGTGGTCACGGCCATGACCATGCTGAAACAACATCTCTTTCGGTCCGCCTGCTTTTTTTTTTTGGCTCTTGTCGTCAACGATGCTGATTCCGTGCATTGGAGATATCAAGGGCATATCGGTGCTGCGCTCGTTTTGGGCGGCGTCGATGTCACCGGTCCACAACTCTTTACTATCCATCCTCACGGTTCCACGGACAAGTTGCCGTACGTGACGATGGGATCAGGCAGCCTTGCAGCCATGGCCATCTTTGAGAGCAGTTGGCAGCCCAACATGACGGTAATCAGAGGCTCTATTTCTCTTAGACGTCTAGAGGGCTGACGTCACCCCCGTCCACAGCGAGAACAAGCTCTACAACTGGTGACCTCCGCCATTTCAGCGGGTATCTTCAACGATCTCGGTTCGGGTTCGAATGTCGATGCATGCATCATCACTGCGACGGGCACTGAGATGCTGCGCAACTTTGTCAAACCGAATGAGCGTGTTGAAAAAGAGCGTAAATACACGTTTAGGCGGGGTGCCACAGCTTGGAAGAGTGAAAGCATTAGAAAACTGATCGTCAACGAGCAGGTCACCCCTGTCGCAGGCGAGGCCATGGATGTTAGCTAGACGGATGTCTGTTGTACACTAATCAATGTTGTTCTGTTCGACGTCACTCGAAACAATTCTGGATTGATTGATGGCATTTATGCATAACATAACAAAGCGCTAGGGATACTGTTCCATGTACAATCTATCTATACAGTGATTCAAGAAGATGCAAACGAATGTTGTACACATGCAAAATGAATATACATGCCACACGCTTTAGTTGAGCGCCAGATCCGATGCTGGAGACACGACTGCTACTAGCACGGAGATATCTATAGAGCCATGTCAGGACGCATTACGGTGACCAGACAAAGTGTACTCACCATCAATTTTACCGCCCTTGAAGGTCTTTCCTTGTTCCCTTGCTCGTCGGGCAAACGGTATCTCGTCCTCCACGTCCCCGTCATCATCCGCGAAATTCTTCCCCTTCCTCTCCGACACCCGACGGGCCCTCGAGCACAAAGCCTCGCTCAACATCACCGCAAGTGTCCTCCGACCAAGTAACCCCTTGCCATTCCCCTGATTCGCATCTTTCAAAAATGACCTCTTGAACCGCACCACCTCATCCAACACTTCCGAGTCCCACAGGTTATCGCTCAGTCCATCGCTCGCCAAAATCAGGATATCGTCCGCTTGCACGGGGAGTTCAAGGATCTGCGCATCAATGGGTCGGGCAGAGGAACGCGGCCCAAGTTGCACAGGCGTGTTGAAGGCCCACCACATCTCAGCACTACGCCACGCAATGTGCTCGTCCCGTACTAGCATACCCATGCAGTCACCCAAATGCGCAATCTTGAGGACTGCATCAAACGTGGGCTTTGGCGGAGCTGGGAGATTAAATAGTATCGAACGATAGGGAGGCGTTGTGGGAGGCGTCGGTGGTCGGAGATGTTGAAGAACCGCGACCAGTGCCGTCGAAGACCCGGTCTTCAAAGGGACGACCTTTGGCTGTGGGACGACAGGGTCCTCGGGTAGTAGTGAGGAAGCCGGAGGTGAAACCAGGTCTTCGGGAATGGAAACAAGCGAGGATGGCTGTGGAGACGATGATACCGACTCCTCGGCCACGACATGCGCTTTAATCGTTTTTTCATATGCATGTTCGAGAATCATGAGTACGTCCAAACCATCCTCGAGGTCTTCAAGCGAGTCTTCCAACTGCTGGTTGAGCTCATCGATGTCGGCATTCCATGGCCATGCATCGTTGAGGGCTGTGCTACCTGTACGTCGTGGTGAGGCACTGCGAGCAGGGGACGCTTCGCGTCGCTGACTAGTGCAGGCATCCACTTCGAGGGCCTCAACTGAACAATGATGCATCAAACGACGCGCAAAAAGAGCGCTGGGTGAAGGGTCCTGAGCGGACCGTTTCGACGCGCAAGAGTCTAAGACAGTCAAGAACCGGTCAAGGTAAGGTTTAATGGTATTCAGCAAAATCCACACACCTCTGGCCCGTGACCAGCCGCCGACACCGTCGGCCACGCCCATGGCGTTTTCGCGGATAAAGTAGGCGTCCTCGCCTACTTGGACAGCAAGACTGAGGTCTTCTGCAGGAGAGTCCTGAAAGAAACGACCAGTGTTGACAGCAGAGCTGCCCATGCCTGATTTTACAGGCTTGGATGCATGTTTTGGGATCCCGTATGCACCGACATCGAGGTGATACCGCATGCGCTGCCGCTTGATACGCGGATGCGAGTCAGATTGATCAGACAGCGAAACATTACAAAATGGGATTGGAGGAAAGGAGGAATACGGAAAGAAACCCGCGGACTGATGCGATGCAGGTATGACAGGCTGTGACGAGGAATTGGCTTGTGGCGACGTGAGTGCGAGGGAAAAGGGGGGTTGGCCAGATGTCTGGCCGTGACCGTGCGGCGAGTTGTGCGAGTGGGGACTCGCCGAGCCCTCGCCTTCTGCTTTGACGGGGAGGCGCGATGTGGGAATATGAGGATATCCAGGACGAGAACTAGGAGGTGGTGGCGGAGGTGCGGGAGAATCAAAGAAGGCAAGTGGCCCGGAGGAAGAGTTTGCTGTATACAATGAACGGGATGACGGTGCAGAGTTTGAGCGAACTCTGGAGATCGCGTTAGCCGACGTCGATGGTGCCGAGACCGCGCGGGGTAGAGCGTTATAGAACCGCTTCTGGATGGTCTTCATCGTCGGACGTGGTGCGCTCATGGCGTTGGTAGATCGACCACGACGACGAAAGCGACGGAGGGTGTGTCGTCGCTGTGGACGACGATGAGAAGGAACACTGAAGGGTTGTGGATTGAAAGACAAGCGTGAAATTTTGGTGCATGTGATGATTATCGGGAAAACCCGGGACACACATGCTGCCGATCTGTGATGCGAAAAACAAATGTCCAAGTGTAAAGAATCTACCAGTAGATACAAATCCAAGCATGTACACAACGAGCTCTCACTGCCCTGCCTTTGGCTCTGCAGGGGTGTTGGTCACCTCGTTCAGCGCTGCATCTGCCATTTGCAGGTCCTTCTCACTCAGACTCCTGGACGGACCTACACCGGGTGTACTGATCCCAGAATGGACAGATCCCGCGCGTGACCGAACCTTCATGACCAGGGGGCTACACAAAACGGATACGATAGGGCTCAATGAGAAGTAGAACCTTGATAAGGACAGCCACATACAACGGATACCCATCCTCTTCCTCTTCGCTAGACCGTGGCCAATTGTACCCACGGTAGTCACTCGTATTCAGTTGCTGCATCTGGAAAGTCGTCAGCGTGTGTCAACGTTTTCCCGCCCTGCCCAGCTCACCTCCTCAGTCAGCGTTCCCATGTCCCCTGGCGTGGCCATTCCCGACATGCGCAGGCGAGGGCTCGCAGGGGCAGACGGCATAAATCGCTCCATACTCGCTCCAAACCAATCACTATCCTCGTCGTCCACCTCGCCGTTCGCATTCAGGAATGCATCAGGATAGGCCCGTCTTAACGCCAATTGTCTCGATTTGGAGTACTCGATGCCAAGATTTTTCCAGTCCAACAGCGGACTCAACCGCTCCACCCTGTTGCGCTGATTGATCCGTTGTCGCCTTGTCTTGTTAGTGAGTGTGAACATGAAATTGGTCAGGTCGTTGGCAGACTCTTCCACAGACTGCATTCGCCGATCAACGATGTAGCATCCTTCGTCTTCCGGTCTTTCGATGAGATCTTGCATGAAACACCCGAATCCAGACAAATTGGTCGTGACAGATGGCACACCCATCTGATCCCGCCGTCAGCAACTTGACCGTCATCAATATCGGATGTATGACTCACGACCGTGCACTCCGCTGGCGTGTAGCCCCACGGCTCGTAGTAGCTTGGGAACACACCAAGGTGGCACCCTCTGACGAATTCCTCGTAGTCAAGGCCCAAGATGGGGTTGTTCGAGTTCAAAAAGTCTGGGTGGAAAATCACCTTGACCCTGTCGGTAGGCGCATTAAACAGTTTGACGCGGCGAAGTTGGTTCAGAATGGGGTCGTTGGCATCATCCACCATGTTGTGCGTGACAATCGGAGGATACGTGGTGCGTTTGAGGGCAAATATCCGCCTCTTCAGCAATATATGGTCCTCCGCAGACAAGAGCTCGTCCGGTTGGAGCTCCATTTTGCCCTCCCTGTGCAGTCAAGGATGACATTACATCTGAACTCTTATGGATCGGTCGTTGATCGTACATACCCATGATACCTTGCAGCATGTTCAAACAAACGAGCACCAATTCGGTTTTGTATCTCGGTAATAGTGTCTTTCAGTTGTTTCATAACTGCTTGCCCTTTGAGAGCATCAACCGTGTAAGAGTTGGTCGCAGCAGGCATGATGATGAACGCTACGACGGTCGTCTTTGAACCAGATTTTTGGAGGCGGTAATTGAGGCCTGTCAGTAAAACCTAGTAAAGCACACGGCTATGCATGACAATCGAGACCTGCTTACGCGCAAGAGATTCAATAAACATATCTACCCCCTTGTTTCGATACTCGTAGCGACCAGCAGTAAACATCTTTCAGAGATGTCAGCGGATGTACGTCAAAGATAAACGCGGTGAACTGACATAGAGCGTATTATCAAGATCGAAATCATAGTAACCGTAAAAGTGACCCCGAATAAACTCGTGGATCTTTGCCTTGGCAGTAGCGTGCAAATTCTGAAACTCGTGCATCGCCTGGAACTTGACGACATTGAGCCCGTTGGGTACGATACCGTCTGGCTTGCGCTTCAAAAGATGTTCTGATTCATACGCCGTGATGTCCGACACCGTCGTAAACACGTCGGAGCAATGTGTGGATGCACGCTCGATACAATAGCGGTGGTATATGCCTCGCTTGCCCGCTTCGTGATCGACGTCAAAGTATTGGAGGTTGTTGTAAAAGTCGACGTTCCCGGCACAGAGATAACGACCGAGGAGAGTCGCATGGGTCGTGAACACGGTTGTGACATCGATATGTCTCTTTCGACAGAGCGGGATGGCAACGCCAGCCTGCCATTCGTGAAAGTGGGCGACGACGGCCGTGTGGAGCTGTTGTGTGATGTACTAGACGATCGTCGGACAGAACCGGTCAGTGGAGCGATACGGGAGACGACGGATCATGCACCTCTCCGAGGAACCACGCGATGAGATATCCAAAGATGATTGTGTCGTTGGTCTCGGTGTCGTGAGGTGGGGAAGGGATACCAGCCAAAGTCCACAAATCAGCCTTCCACTCGTCGAGTCGGTGGAATGCGCTGCCAATATCGAACAAGAGGACGCGGGGCGCACCCTCGATCAGCCAACGGCCGTAGAGACACTTGATGCCTTGGGTGCGCATGTTGTCGGGTGTGGCTGACAGTGCAGGATCGGTGGGCTCCTGCGCCTCGACCTCCATAGGTGCGGTCTTGTACATGAGAGGGCCGATAAGGGTGTATCGATCGCCATACTCTGCGACGGTGACGGGGACTTTTGTTTTTATGACGGTGTAGATGCCTCCGACCTTGTTGACGACCTCCCAAGCGCATTCAAAGAGGATATGGTTCTGCACGTCGCGTTTAAGAGGTTCTGCGGGGAGTTCTGCCATGACGATGAGATGGATGCAAGTGAACAAGAGACGGAGCTGGCGGACAATTGAGCGGTCGTACGGATCGGACGGAGTCCAACACACGTGAGCAAGATCTCTATGGCTTTCCCCAATGCGGTAAATAACTAAGGCCTATCTACTCCACGCGCACGTTCAAGCAACGCCTGCAACGACAAGCGCCGTCACCACAGACGATAGCAAATTCACCTTGGACACTGTCAGGACACGGGGGAAAGCCAAAGGAGACGACGCAGTACCTGGTTATTGGTCAACACGTTGATCCCGCTGATGACCTTGATAGACTCATTCTTTCCAGGCACCGACTCGTCCTGGAGTATCCGTTTCTTGTCCGTAGAGTAGCGCGAGCGTTGTAGGGTCGCGCCAAGGAAGGAATCGAGCTAGGCCACATCCGATGATCGTACGAGAGTCGTGGTAGCGGAGAGAGAATGGGTACACACCATCGACCCAAGAATTCCCGCGGCCGTGCCCCATCCAACCAGTGTGAGAAGTAAACTCGTCCACTCGGCCCTGCAAACACTGTTTTCCACGACCAGGCTCACGAATTGTGCGAGTCCGACAATGCAGCCGCCAATGGCGGATGCAATCGTGCCTCCGAGAGAGATCCCACCGTTCGTCCCTGCAGGCACCGGCTTGAGAGTCGTGATAAGGATGGGCGGAGAACTCGACAGGATGCCCAACTCTGATGCCAGTGTGTCCCCGAGGCAGCAAGCGAATTGGCTTGAGAAAGCGGTGTAAGGTAAATCACGCAAGCGAATAAGAGACGCACCCCAAAGTCGCAAGCACGAGCGCCTGTGAAAGGCCACCAGCGACGGCAGGCGACACGGGACACCAGCCATCGCTGTGGTACACGTCAGGGCCGCGCGGAGCGTAAAGACCTCGCGCGAACAAGGACCAAGGGAGCACGTCCGGGGTAAATCTCACACTCCATATCACGCACGCGACGACAGCCGCGAGACTGTTGCAAAGCACCTGCCATCCGGTGCGGTAGCCAGAACCCTGGTACCCTGCTTCGAGCTGAGCTTTGCGCTGCTTACCCTCTGTGTGCTTGTCAAGCCACTGGCGCGGTAAAAGTGCATGCAAGACTTACGCTTGGTCGCCTTGGAGCCTACCAAGTAGAATACGACAAGAGATACGCCTATTGCACGTACGTGCGTCGACATCACTGCAAAGCCGACCAGGAAGGCTGTTACAGCCCCAGAGGGTGACAGCTTGCGGGATCTGGCTCCATTTACACTTAGATACAGAGGAAAGAGGAAAGGGAGGATGGGTAAACTAGTCCAAGACATGGCAAGGCTTCGACTTGGCGTCCCTGCATTGGTTGATTGTACTGGACCCTAGCGGTGTCCTTCCTAAAAAAATGTGTGTACATACTCGGTACTGTACAGCATGTACCTACTTGGAAGGTCTGAGCGACGACAACGAGACAATCGGCGCCGCAGATACCCTGCCCCGTCGACCTGCCCCCAAAGGTTCACTGTACTGCTTGGTCTCATAATCCCACGTCGCAAATATTTTCGCATCCGGAAGTGTAAAAGACGTCGCGTCTTGCCCGTTGGTCGTGCCCCCTTCTTCACCCCCTTTCCCGCCTTGTGCGGCAGACATGCTTAGCGAGGAATTCCACGGTGCTGGGATACCTGGACCGTAACAAAGTTTCTGTGATCCCCGTTGCAGAACCGGAGGATGAGTAAGGCGTGTTGTACGCGACAGTACGGGACCCTGTACATGTTCATGTCAGCAAAGTGTAACCGGGGATGCACTTGAACATACAGGAAGAACTTGACGAGCGAGTTCAGGAAGTCTGGAGGCCTGTTGCGAGGAAAGGAACACTGGTCTGTCGTTGGTAAAGACGGGCCGGGGAGGAGCAGGCGGAAGCAGCGGTCTCTTGTCCAATTCCTTATTGGCATCCTTTCCTGAACGAAGATCCTCCAGTGCGCTATGAGCGATCGGGTACGATGGTCCTATGGACGTAACACGGGGAGGACACGGTGTGACATTCGCATACAGTGTCGATGGCGCATCCCATCGAGTATTTTGTTGAACTTGAGAAAGAAGTGCCATGGCGACCTTGTGTTTCGCGGGGTTGGGGGGACCCGGCTGAGAGACGGGATGTGTTAGTATGTGGTGGTAGGCAGCCAACAGAGCTTGTTGGGGCGACGGGGTTGAAAAGCGAGGGGGTTGAGGCTTGGATGGTCTTATCTCGGAGGGTTCAGATGGTAGATGCCACGATGGCGTGCCAGCGAGCACAGACTCGGAGTATGGCACCTGGATGAGGTAGTCACCGGCAGTAATCGATGTGATGTGTTGTGGGAGTGGCGACGAGGGCCGTTCCATTATGACGGTGTGGGGGGCAGGTGCAGGTGAGGGCGGCTGCGGCTGGGAGGCATCGGGGAACGGTGGTAGGAAATCGGGCAAGAAGGCTGCAGTGGGGTGTTGGCGATATGACAACGATTCTGTGAAGTGGTTCACAGCTTCGACTGGCACCAATCCATCACCATCGCTGTCAGATTCTTCATCGTCCTCTGTTATTCCATGGATGACTGACGCATGCTCAGGGAGTGGTGCGTAATGAAGAGGGATGGGATCATCGCGAGGAACAAGTCCTTCCCCAATGTAGCCTACAGAACAGGAACGTGTTAATAAGGGCGAAACAAAGCAGGCAAATCGTACTTCTGAAATCTCCGAGGTCGTCGAGTCGTTTGGCGCTGCTAGATGCGTACCTAGACAGCTCCACTCCTTCGGTGCCGCAGTACTCACTCAGCTCATCCAAGTTTGTACCCAGCTCTTCGAGACAGGCAACAAAGTCGTGAATAGTCAAGGTTGATCGTCCCGCGAGTTCGGAGAACTGGCCACAGGCAGAGGCTAGGAGAACGAGATATCTGGTCAACAAGTTTGAGAGAACGGACATTGCTTGGGAAGAGGTTCGAGCGAAACTGTGCGCATGCAAAATCTTCATCACGACCGAGTCGACGACCACAGCAGTGGCAGCTTGGGAGGCCATTCTTGTCTGGTTCAAGGCGTCGAGGTCAAGCCAAGTTGCAAGTTGTGGCTGTGCATATTTTTGGTATTGCCACTAGTGCCTTTTAGGACTACACGACGTTCTATCTCTGACATGGCCAGCAGTTCAACTTGGGCTGTTGATGACCTTCACTTGAAAGGACAACTGGATCGGACAATCCTTTGCAGAGATCGTTCAGGGTATTGGCAGAGAGCCTGCTCAGGTACGCACCTCGTTTCTACCCTTAGTGGAGAGACTGAGTCGCTCCGCCTATAATAGGAACTGTGCCAACGGGAAGCCGTGTCTTCTCTGTCGTCTGAACCAGATGTTTTCTCGTAGAGGGAAAAATATTTGTGACAGAGGTGCATTCCACATATGCGTCGATCGGCCTCGGTGGTAAGTACTCGCACACTGACGTAGCAGCATTCCAACACATCCGTCAGGTGACCCCCGCCAGCATATAAATACCTGGTCCACCGCGCTGGCCTCTTCTCTCTAGAAACATCCACTGCGCGCCCCCCCTGCCCTCTGCCTTCGTTGCCCCTACTGTCCCTCACCTTTATTCGTCATTCGATATGGTCCCGTTGATCAAGAACAAAGTCGCCTCTGTTGAGGACGTCGCTCATTTATCCCTTTCACCCGCTGGGCGGGTCGCCGAGCGTTGCACGCCGAGCCTGAGGAACGCTGGCGTTCCAAGTGCAAAGTCGTTGGTATGTACACCTGCATGATCTCATACCGGGCGGTCTGACGAACCTGTCTCACCATAGCCCCATATCAACCTCGTGGCGGAAGGACGGTCGCTTAAAGGATCCATGTCATGTGAACCCGGTGATTTGTGTCGAGCTTTAGCAGTGTTAGGATTTCTTTCGTCTCGTTCTCAGCTCATATTCTTGATTATCTCATTCCGATCGCTGTGCCAGCGTATATGTATATGTTCCATTCTCGTTTCCATTTCGTTGTATATAAGGTCGCTCGTCTTGCTCCTGTATTTCCCCATCTTCGGAATATGTAGTTACTTGTTCGCCAGTCATTGTGGTTCGCTTTGAGTCACCGCTGCGCAATGAACATTAGCATTGAAAGCCGATCAGTGTGTAGCACGTGGCAAACAGTTGGGTCCGGTGCGATTCGAGTCACTCGATACTCATCCACGTCTTTGCCTCTTACCACCACCTCCTTTGACACAGGATGGCATCAGAAGAAGCGGTAGAAAAAAAGTACAACTTGATTACACGCCGGCTTGACGAAGTTCTTGGTGGCGATATCATCAAGGGTATTCTCGCCGAGGGCAGGTCGCCCAAGGCCTACTGGGGTATGTACCTTGTTTCCTACCCTGAACCAAGAAAACGACTCGGCCCATCATAGGAACCGCTCCAACCGGACGCCGTATGTTCTCTGTCGTCTGAACCCCTTTGCCAGGGCTCATCAGCCACGCAGCACACATTGGATACTATGTTCCATTGACCAAGATCGCAGATTTCCTCAGAGCGGGCGTAGAGGTCAAAGTTCTTCTCGCTGGTACGTCGACACCACCTCGATCGCCAAGACTCTGCGCACACATTTCAGACGTCCACGCATTCCTCGATAACCTCAAGGCACCCCTCGACCTCGTCGCGCACCGGACGAAATATTATGAATTCGTTTTACGTGCCATCTTTACCTCGCTCGGCATACCCACGTCAAGGCTCCGACTACCAGCTCTCACGGGAGTACAATCTGGATAACTACAAGTTCTGCACGCTCGCGACGGAGCACGATGCCAAAAAGGCGGGATCGGAGGTCGTGAAACAGGTCGAGAGCCCGCTGTTGAGCGGGTTGATTTATCCCGGGTTGCAAGCACTCGACGTTGGGGTCGATTTTCAGTTTGGAGGTGTGGATCAGGTGGGTTTGGGGGTTGATGTTGGTTGTCGTTGCATGGTCTGATGATCTGGTACTCGTGGACAGCGCAAGATCTTCACCTACGCGGAGCTGTACTTTCCGAGATTAGGCTACGCCAAGCGGGCCCATCTGATGAATACCATGGTCCCTGATCTGATGGGCGGCAAGATGTCGTCTTCGGACCCGGACTCAAAAATAGACTTTTTGGACCCGCCGGAAATTGTGAAGAGAAAGCGTTTTGTGAGGAGGGGAACGTGACTGAGAACGGGTTGCTTGCGTTCGCCAAGGCCGTGCTGATACCCATAAGCGAACTACGCTTGGAGCGACGACAGGGCGATACGGGTGAGGATGAGGAAGGCAAAGAGTCGGTGAAACCTCAAAAGCCGTTTGTGAGGGTCGGTGTTTACGATCACACGGGAGAAGGGCGGAGGACCGAGCCACTACAGAACCTACCAGGGGCTCGAGGACGACTTTGCAGCCAAGAAGATACATCCAGGCGATCTCAAGGCGAACATTCGAGATGCGATCATTAGTTTGGTAGAGCCTACACGGGCGGCGTTCCTGGCCAACGAGGAGTGGCAACAGGTTGAGCATCTCGCTTACCCGGATCCAAAGAACGATAGTCAGTCAAGCGATGTTTAAAAAACACAGCCTGGGGGCGCCATAACCAACCATGTTTTCATAAATTCATATCCGTCGAAAAGCAAACACGTTACATAACAGTGGGCAGCTCAAGCTTGGAATTGCACAACGGAACTCGCACATAACGGAACCATCGATGATCTTCTTGAGAGCATACCGATATTACAGTTGCATTCC
>JBBPJQ010000784.1:4304-16752 GCA_038088795.1 Boletus rex-veris
TGGCAAGCCTCCAGGGCTTCTTAATGATGTACAAGACGAGACCGTTTGAGGCTGCGGCGGGTGTCGAGGCGTGGGTCGAGAAGGAACTGATGGAGAGACGAGGGGCGGAGAAGGGGGAGAATGAGCAATGAGTGGGGAATAGAGTTTTATTCTTCCACAATGCATATTAACTGCACTCAATCGCCATACTTAATGGGAAAAGAAAAGATTGTTTGGTCTATGGAAAGGGGGCGACAGATGGAGGCATTGATCCTCTGGAAGAGACACCGAAAACAAAACTGTGAATGTTGTGGTTTGAGTCCAACGTTGGGATCGAGCGGGAGAGCTAGCACTGACCTAGCACGCAAGACCTATTATTCCATAACTGAACTGATGGTGCTCCATCTGAAATGCAGTCTGAAACTAATCTGATACATCTGACCAACCAGCACACCCACTATCATGATCATCCTTTAACCTGAGCAGCAACACCAACTTGTCCAGCACCTTGTGCTCCTTCAACTCAACATTGTCATTTGTGCTGTGACTGGCATTGTAGCTGCACTTTCTTCACTCCAGGAGGACCCAGAACCATACTACACTTCAATCCTTTCTGGTGAAGGATGGGTATCAAAACTGTTGACTGCCAGGTAGGCTCACTTACTACAGGTAATTAGGATGCACTCTGTTCTGTCCCCAACCACCAACTTGGGTGAGTCCTCTTGCAAATTTAGAGCAGGATGCAATATCTGTGCCAGTGCCCGACACCAATGGATAGAGCCTCAAGCCGTCATCGCCGCACCGGAGGGATCTTTTGAACCCATTGGGCCACCCACGGGGCCCGTACATAACCACACAGCAACTTGAAGAATGCCGTACTATACGGACTTGGATTATTTAGGTCTCGCTATCCTTTGGACTTGCAACAAGTCGCCGCAATGATACCATCATCATCCCATGAGAAGACGCAGTCAATGTGGGAGAGTACACACAAGCGATCAATTCGGGCTCGTCATATCTCGGGCCAGCGACCGACAGCGGGGTTGTCTGACACAACTTCGACGAGGCTAACAGTTTGAGGCACTGGCACATATCGGGAAATGGGTCACGAAAAAAATGGTACCGGAAAGCAAAATGGTACAAGGACCTACAAGGGAGAATGTGTTGGGTTACGGATCTCCGAGTTTCCAAGTTGCTTGTCTTTTTTTTTCGGCACTGTACAGCACAGGGGAACGACCGATTTGTCTGCCCGCGGCGGGAGGGGTTTAAATATTAATTGATCCAGGCACGAACATTGATAGCTAGTGTTCAGCATCGAGGGGTTCGGTTGACAGGATAAATACCGCCAGTCACTGGTCAGCTGAATGCGACATGACATTCATGAGCCCTACGCCTACAACTCATTACAAGCTTGAACAACCAACTGCTTATCCAGGTATTTATAAACCAAAAACAATCTAGATGTACTACGTTGGTCGGGCGATGCAACCCGATTATTATATGGCAAACTAAAAGGCGACGTGTAAAGTACATGCGATTAGGCGACTGGAGCACGGGCGTATTTCCTGCGGTACTTGCTGTCCACAGACGCGAGGTAGAAGCTTCCAGGCCAAATGTTGTCGACAGAGCCTCCCGGCGTATAGTCGACGGCATTGTGGTTCTTCTCGCGAAGCTGGACCGAGCGCGGTGAGTGTCATGTCAGGTGAGTGGATGCAAAGGGAACTCACAGAGAGTGCGTCAACGTATTCCTGACAAGGTACGACCTTCATGCTCGCCAACCGTTCAAGAAGGTCCATCTTTTCGCGCATCTCTGCCGTGTCACCCTTGACACGGAGGGTGAAGAAGCTCGACGCACAACCGCTTCCGAAAGCAAACATGCTCAGACGCTTGCCTTTGAGCTCGGCGGGTTCAACAGAAGAAAGGAGGGAAGCGAGACATCCATACAGGGAGGCGGTGTACATGTTGCCCAAACGTTTCGAGCAATGCATGGCCGGCTCAACCTTTTTAGCATAAGCGGCCTTGGATGCGGTAATGAAGGTCTTCTCAAGGCTCTTATCGGTAAGCGATGCAGTGTAGGAAGTAGCAAGGACGGCATCAGGAGAAGGGATATTGGCGAACTGGGGTGCTGAAGGGGAGCTGACGAAGTCGTTGTAGAATAAGCGTCCGAAGCCCTTTTGGACTTGCTTGCCGTAGGGGGCGTGGAATACGGCGTAATCCACGTTGTCAAGGGAAAAGCGTTTATCGGATTTGCCGTTCGCGTGACCATTAACAAGGTGGAGCTTTTTCGCTCTGGCAGACTTCTCTCTGAAACGTGCGTAGGACGCATCGAGAGCAGAGATATACGTGGTAACGGAAACAGGACCATCAACCTCGGGATACTCGGAATCCAACTTGGGCTTGTAAAAGTCATACGTATTCGTCATGTGGTTTCCATGAATAGCTGGGAAAACGAACGTCAAGTTGGGTCCCCGCTAAATTGGACGAGACATACGTTCAATGACTACCGGTGCATTCGGGCCGATAAGAATAGCGCATGCACCAGCACCGCCTGCAGGTCGTGCAGCCCCCTCTGCGTAGATTGCGATATCGCCAGCGACGACAATGGCATTGCGGCCATCCCAAGAAGTGGACTCGATCCAGTTGACGGCGTTGAAAAGGGCAGCTGTAGAGCCGTAGCAAGCGTTTTTTGAGTCGACACCCTCGATGTCAAAGTTTCCAGACTCTGCAAAGAGGTCCATGAGGGTGGTTTTGACTGATTTTGATTTGTCGATGATGGTTTCGGTACCGAGATCGATACGACCAATAGACCTTGGGTCGATGTTGTACTTTTCGAGGAGGCCACTGACGGCTGTTGCACGGAGCTGGTCAATATGATGTGTTCGATACGTAATTGGATGGGACGTACCATTCAGGGCGAAAGAGTTGATGTCCTCACGGTCGTCACAGCAAGCCATGTACTCCTGGCCAAGACCAATGGTGTACTTTCCGGAGGGAACACCGTCAAAGACCTCGAGGTCAGCCTCAGAGATGCACTGAGATGGGGAAAGTGAGTAAGCGGGGGGTGTCGCGTGAACAATACATACCCTGCGGGGGAAGTAGACCTCCATGGCAAGGATACCGACATCCTTTGGCCGGGGCAGGTCGTATTCTTCGGAGGAGATGACAGACACGGGGGGGATAGCCATTTGTTGGAAGTGAAGAAGGAAGAGGACTGGTGTAGAGGGACAAGCGAAGGGAAGGGGGATTATATAGTAGGACGAGTATAACAGATTTACATAACAGATTATTTTGTTGAAAATCGTACCCGAGTGGTACGATATCCGACTGGTGGCGTGTTTCACTGGTGGACTTTCCTTTTTAGGGTGTGAGACATTAAATTACATTGAATCTCAACGTTCCCTACAACGTTCTCCTGAGTATGTCTGCCGGTGCAGTCACTCGGTGATACCGGGTTTCGATAAGATTAACCGCACTGCCAATGACTGAGCGTCTAGTGGTGTTTTTGTTGCGAGCATTTGCCAGCATTGATGTACAAGAAGCGCAGGGAGTAAGATCTTTGTTATCAAGTCTACATTGCAATCGACCCCATTAGGGCAGCCCCGCCCCGACCACATTATATACCCGGATTCAGTCAGCCTCCCAGTCAGCCACCCGGTCCAACATGTCCCTACCTCTCTGTTACGGCGCTCGTACAACCGAGATCAACAACCTGAACGTTCCATCAGTACAGCCAAGATGCCGTTCTCGCTTTCCACGCTTATCTCTGGACGCACCAATCCCCTTCAGTCACGTTCCCCGACTCCAGTCTCAACAAGGCGGAGGAATCTCTACTTTCCCCCTGGCGGACATACCCACGATCGTCACACTATTCCACCGGACCGATTGCATATCTCGCTTTCTGACCCTGTCCTCGTCGCAGCAGAAGAAAGACTTGCCAATGTCCACAACCAGCAGCGGCGGAGGCTCTCGATTATCAAGGAACCCGGCGCTACAAAGACCGGATCAGTCACGCTTCTTCCTAAAGGCGATATTCTCTCGCAAAGGTCGGGCGATTACAACGACATCGCCCCCTTATCGAGTACCCAGGGAACGGGTTCAGGTCCTTTTTGGAAGGCCGGGTTTCACGGAGCTGCAGCGCAGGACCCAATCTTGCTGGATTCATCGGACATTGCTGAAGTAATGACAATTTCGAGCGTGATCAATGTCTCACCTGGCCCTGCCTGTAAGAATAGGTATTCACTGACCAACAACTATTGTTTCCCACACCCTGATTAACGATACCAGTCGGCACGGTCCTCATCTGGCCCCATTGGCTAGCGAAATGTTCAAGGAAGAGCTGTACATAAGAGGTTACTTGAAGAGGCCCGCGAGTTGGCCGGCGACCGTCGCCCCGCGAAAACCGAGAACCGGCCTTATGTTCCTGATGTTCCCGAAAGTCCTAGAACGGCGTCAAGGGCGCAAGGTTGCAGAAACACTGAGAGCCGAACAGGTAAACAAGTCTTGCCGAGTACAGACGAGAGCTTACCGCTAATCCACTCCAAAGGACGCAGTCGAGACTGCTGGCGGGCCTAACCCACATCTTTCCAGGAAGGATACCTCTACCGTCGCTTCCGTAACCCTCCGAACCCCACACGCGGATGCCCTCGAATCTCCCGGGATGGACACAGCCACGTCGATATCGATATCCGAATCGTTTGATCTACACGAGTTTTCATACATAACCGCATTTACAACACCGCCTTCCTCGCCTTCGATTGTCCTCGATGCAGAGACGTTCAAGAAAGGGGTCAATCTCGACAACAAGCACGCGGTATGACTCCAAGGAAGCTGTGCCGCGGCCCACGACGCAAGAATGTATAATACGGTGGAGTCGTGTGGCGTGGTGCCAACGACGACTTGGTGATGCACCACGGCAAGATGCCATGCGTGATTTTAGCTTGTAGCTTCTCGACGTCATTGTCGTGACCTTCTTGCAATCAGGACTTCATGATTTGATACGATAAGATGAAAATGACACCTTTGAGGCCACGGAGCCGGCATGAGAGAGGAGATAAGTCACCTCTAGTTCTAGAATCGCATGCATGGTTAACGCGTGTCATGATCCAAGGAACGACGCGAGCAAACTGATTGTTTGGCTGTCACTTCGAAAACAAACAAACGTACTAGCACACGAGCTAGCTACGTAGTTCTACCCCTGTATGACACCCACACATGAAGCCGCAAGAAGCTTGCCAAACTGAACGCTTATAAAGTGGGTTTACCCGCAATGAGTCTCATTGTCGATAGAATTATCCTTGTTATTGCCTCGTGTGGAAAAAAAAGACTCTGCGTCACTGCCATGCCATGCGCACAACTGACCTGAACCTCATGTAAGGGCGGTGGACTCGTGTTTCGTGTGGTAGTTATATCTACATCGGAAGCGCAATGAATCAATCAAGCACACTCACCAATCTCCGTTGCCTCCCCATGTCGCAAGCCGTCGCTAATAGTATGTCAGCGCTGACACTCGAAGTCACACCATTCCGTACTCCCTTTGACGACCAAGATGCCGACGTCACTCTCCACACCTCAGACGGCGCCCGGTTCCTTGTCCACAAGTTGTTCTTGACCATGTCTTCGCCTTTCCTGAAGCGCTGTCTGGTTCTGGGATCCTCTTCACCCTCCCCCGCTTTCGAGGGACTGGCCGTGAGGCAAGAGGGAGGACGGGACACCATCGACCTTGTCGAAGATGGAGTGACGACAGAGAGGGTTCTCCAGTATTGCTATCCCTTTTCCAATCCCGTCCTCGAGAATCTCGATGACATCCAAGCCGTTCTGGAGATGATGAGAAAGTTTGGGATGAAGGGTATGATGAACCGGGTGCGGAGCCTACTGGTCCAGCCGTCGTTCCTAGAGGAACCGCTGCGCGTCTTCGCCATCGCCTACCGCTTTGGGTTCCAAGCCGAAACGCGACTAGCAGCCCAATACACGCTTCGTTCGCCCATGTTCGGCCCATACGTCAAAGAGCTGGAACATATACCTGCATCGGTGTACCACAAGCTCCTCCAGTACCACCGCAAGTGCAGCGTGGCAGCGTGCTCGCTCACGTCTGACTTTTCGTGGTTCCCTGGATTTGCTTCGCGCTGGGTGTGGTTCCAGTGTGACGACTGCGTCCACCACTCGCTGTCGTGGCCGCTCGCGGATGGAAAGATTTACGAGGTGAACGCTTGGTTCATCGAGTATATGGAACGCGCGAGGGAGGCGCTTCGAGAGCGACCGTGTGCCAAGGTGGTCACCGACCCACTATTGATCGCGGAGGCACTGGATGCTGCATCCGCTTGCCATATGTGTCGGTCAGCGGCATATCTCGATCTCAGCACGCTCATTGGGGATCACTTCACGGCGGAAGTGGAGAAGGCAACGGAAGCGGTTCGTGTTTTGTTTATTGATTTGTCTCCGTGACGTGTCTCAGATGTTGAACTGACACTTGTTCAGGTGGAACTTGATATACCCTTCTAGAGGCATCGGGGATAGTAGATGAATGGAAAGCGAGCGTTTGAGGAGTCGTCCGTTGTGTATCACCCGCCTGTACAACAGATACGGTAGATTTTCTCGGGTGTACCTCAGTTTATCTCAGCTCGGCTTGAGCTTGATGTCTGTATCATGAATCAAAGATGATTTTTTAGTCCCTTTCAAGCTGAAAATGCGTTGGTCTAGTGGTCGGTAAAGTCCGCATTCCAAAATTGGCAAGGACCCTCTACAACAGGTCGTCCATGTCTTCATCGTTGGTCTCAGTCGGCAATTTCAAGCTTGCTCTCTCTCGCATTCGACCTCCATCCCTCCTTTCGCACTGTTCACGTCGTGTCTCCTTTCTCCCTCAACCAAGGCTTACACCATCACCATCACCCTTTCTGCAGAGGACTTTTACAGCGACACGCTGGGTACAATACGCACGTCCGTCCCCCGTCCTCAAGTCGGACCAAAAACCAGAAGAAGAGACCGACGCGCGCGAACGACCCACCTTTCGAGAAAACATCTATACCATTCCGAATGTGCTCACCGCCTCGCGCATCCTCGCATGCCCCCTTCTCGGATGGTCCATCCTCCACGACGACTTTTACCTCGCGACTGGCTTGCTCGTCTACGCTGGCCTTTCAGATCTCGTGAGTGATGCGTTTTCGCGATGATTCATTCGAACGTGACGCGACCGTCGAGCTCAAGGCCGACGGGTTCTTGGCAAGGCGGTTCAGTATGCACACTGTCCTTGGTACCATCCTCGACCCCGCCGCTGACAAGGCACTCATGACCACCCTCACCGTCACTCTCGCCGTCAAAGGCATGCTTCCTTGTACGTTTCTCCCTTGTTCATCTCCCTCTGAGTCCCTGACTCTCACCCCCTTCTTCGCCCGAACTAGTGTGGTTAGCAACGGTCATCATCGGACGCGACGCGCTCCTCAGCCTATCCGCGTTCTACATCCGGTACACCACCCTACCCCATCCAGTAAGCGGCGTCACTCGACACAGAGGAGCACCCTACCAATCCCGTTCGTAACATGTAGAAAACATGGCATCGTTATTGGGATTTTTCGATCCCTTCGGCAGAAGTACGTCCGACGACGATTAGCAAGGTATGTGCACGTCTTGTCTTGGTTTCGCCTACCTTGGGCTTTCCTTTTTATATATATAGTACAACACTGCTGCGCAGTTGGCCCTGATGTTTGGGACGACCGTCGCCCCAATCGGTCCGGCGTTCCTTGGTGCATGTCTCCCCGAGATGCAGTACGTCAGTTACTTGGCTACCGTACACGCACTAATGCATCTTGTTAGGGCCCTAGTTGCCGTGACCACCGTCTGGAGCGGTTTATCCTACGTATTCTCCAAGAACGCGGTTCGGGTTGTCTCGGAGACGCGCAAACGACAGCCCCCATCCCAATCTTCGTAGCAATACCATTCCGCTCGGTCCCATTTGGTTCGAGTGCTGAGATAATGATACACATTGGCAAGATACAGACAACAACCCAAAGGTGTACATGCACTGACGGGAACAAGACATGATACAATATGTTTTATCTCTACTGACCCAACACTCTACGTCGGCGGACCTCTTGCAGCGCGTCCGTAATGGCTTGCTTGTTGGCGCAGGCTTCGCGCCAAGCATTACTTGCGAACCTGTATGGCAGCGTGAGAGGCAGTGCACAACAAGTCTGCAAAGTCGTACCTCGCACGACGGATAAATACGATGCACCATGCAGCACTCTTAAAGGTTCGATACTTTTTCGTCACGGCGGGCGGACTCGGTTTGGGGTATCCTATTCGCGATATGCAAGCCAATATACGCTTGTCGCTAGTCGCGGTTACGTTAGGTCGGGGGGTGACTAGGAGATACATGACCACGCTACCTGATTTCGAAACTCGACAAGAGGACGAGGAGGTATCGCTTTTGATAGCTGAGATCGTCCCGCAATGTCGATTCCCGAGCGAATTTGGCCTTCAAGTAACGGATTTGAACGATTAGCCCTTTACACTCTCGTTTATGCTGGGCCTTGAGCTCGTCAAGCTGCCCGTCATCGCTGTAAAAGAGTTCATGACGCCGTCCGTCTGAAAGCAGGAGAACACGCACGTGACGCAAACGTGTTGCTGCAGTCTCTTGGTCTTCGCCTTTTGCTTCTCAAGCTGATCATTGAGCAGACGAATCTGGGTCTGAGCCTGTTTCCTGGCACGCTCCGCCTTGGCAATCTCCTCCTTTTGCCTCTGGTGAGATTTCTCCTTTTCCGCACGAAGGGCCTTCAAATCACGACCAAAGATCTCCGCGTCTTTTCGGACGTGTTTCAGTTCAGCCTCGAGCATGGCGATGGTCCTAGCAATGTCCGTCTTTTCCATCACCATCCGGTTCTTTTCTTGTTCCGTCCGTTGGAGTTCGTCGGCCTGACTCGACAGTGCACGCCGGAGCTCGTCGATCTCTGCAAGAAGCATGTCCAGTTGCTGACGCCGGCTTTCGTGCGATTTCTGCGACGCTGCGTATTCGTTTCGAAGCTTATGGGCCCGCTGACGAGAGGCGTCAGAGCGTCAGGAAAGGGCTGTGACAAGAAAACAAAGGTTTCAGAGAGACCCACCTCGGAGGCCTGGGCGTATCGTTGTTGAAGGTCTTTGTGGTCTCGCGCAAGAATAGAACGTTCTTGGCGTAATTGCTCAATCGTCGACATGTTTTCACGCACTTTGGCTTCCAGGAGACGTGCTTTCTGTTCCGCATTCACATTCACTGTAGCGGTTGTTTTAGGCAAGGATCCAACAGAAAACCTAGGCTTCGTACCCCGGAGCTCAGTCTCGAGTTCGTGATTGTCCTGCTTGGCCTTCTGCAACTGGTATTTAACGTCGTCCATGTCCTAGGTTTGACGTTAATGGATGAACAGGAACATGTTCACGATCATCATTACCGTTTCGGTTCGCTGCAACTGTCGAGCAACGTCTCCAATCTCGCGTTGTAGACTCTCCTGTTCAGTGGACATCTTTCTGAGACGCATACGCTCTGCCTGTAATTCTGCTTCGAGATCCACGATGACAGTCTTGGCCTTGTCGACCTCCTACGAATGAGACGACCTGAGTTCATGCACAGATCCACGAGGCGGGTTTCGTACCTCTTGTGTATCCGCTCGCGATCTGCGGCTCTCGCGCTCCGCTTCGACCGCTTTCCTCACCTCATGTTTCGCATTGCGCACTTCGGTGTTCATGCGATTCGCAGCGTCCTGGAGAATAGCCTTTTCGCCCAATAGCTGACGCTTTTCGTCCAGCCATTGTCTCTTCATGGTGTCCAGTTGAACATGCACGTTCTGAAGCTCTAAGCGGAGTGCCTCACTTGTCTTGATGAGTGGGGTAGGCGGGTCAGCCAACAGGTCGCCTCCTGACACATTCAGGGAAAGCGAACTATCCAAAAGCGTTAGCACGATCGTGGGGGTTGTTTCTGTCTCATACCTCTCATCGGCTTCATAGGTTCGATGCAGCCTCGAAGGGTCGATCTTCATGAAACACTTTTGGCACCGTAGCTTCTCGAGTCGGCGAAGGCGTCTCTCCTCTCTTCTCTGCAATCTCGCGTTCTCGGTTTCGAGTGACACGATGTTGGCACGCGCATCCTCGAGGTTTTTTGTGAGCTCCACGACGTCGAGACCTGCTTCTTGCAGTTCGTCCAATTTCTGATCAATGCTCTCGTTCGCGCGATCGAGTTCTATATGCAATCTTGCAACCTCCGCCAACAGAGGCGAGGCGCTCGGATCACCTGCAGTAGTCGCATTCAACCACGAAAGCTGTCAAAGATCGTCGTGAAATTTCGATTTCGAGCTTGGAATGATGTCGGAACGTACGTCTTTAAGCGGTGCTCCAGGCGTCTTGGGCGTCTTGAGACTCATGGATAAAACATGACGGTGGATTGGAGAAATGCCTCTCGTGTTGACGACTCTATGCGGGGTCGCCATCTCCGCGTTGCTGCTCTTCAGAGACCTAACCCGCTCCAAGAGCTCCTCCTTCTCACGCTCTAACACCTCGATCCTCGTATCCTTGGCTTTATCGATAGCCCGCCGAGCGGGAGACTGTTGGAGAAGGGCAGTCAACCTCGCAATCTCTTTGTTGGCCTCGTCCAGTTCTGCTTCGAGAGCTTCTTCCGCTTCGTGATTGCTTGGCGAATCAGCGATTGTTATTAGGTCTCGCTGCTTTTCTTGCTCGCGTTCCAACGCAGCCAATTTACCTCGTAGGTCAACCATCCTCTCTTCGTCTGACTTCATTGTCTCCTCTGCGGCTTCCAATGCTTCCTCCAACTGCCGGGCGAGTTCTGTCGCCTTCTCAGCTTCATTTTCGAGTCTGTCAATCCGATCATTGGCATGTTCTTCTTCGACCTCGTACTGATCGACGCGGTCCTGCGCACATGCAAGCCGCTCCTGGAGATCCTTGACGTGTGCCGCCGTACTCTCCTCCAGCTCGGCAATATAGGACTTGAGTGATCGCAGTTCCTCAGCAGTCTCCTTGTCGCTCTGTGCCGTGCACTGCCGGAGTTCAGCTAATTTGTCCGATTTGACTTGAAGTTCCCCGTCGAGACGATCGAGGTCGGTGTCGCGTTCAGCGAGTTCTCGTTGAAGCTCGGAGACTCTTGCCGTCGCCCACATAACCTCGGTGCCCATCTCACTAAGTTGGCTTTGGAGATCTTCTTCGTTAAGTTTATTGGAGAGCTTTTCTTCCTTCAGCTCTTTCTCTAGTTCGCTGACCTTCCGATGGAGCGCCTCGCTCTCATCCTCGAGCTCTTCCACGTGTGCTGTGGCTACTTGCAGGTTGCCGCTAAGCACACTGATCTTGGCGTTGGCTTCCTTCAAAGCACCACCGAGCTCCTTGCCACTTTCCAGAGCACTGTCTGCTTTGGCAGCGCGCTCAAGTGCGAGGTCGCGCTCGGTTTCCAAACGTTCTCGAACCTTGTTCGTCCCGCGCTTGAGCTTGCTGATTTCTTCGACAGCCTCCGCGTGCTTTCCTTCTGCTTCTTCAACCCTGCATTCCAGCTCACCGACAATGTCCGAAACCCCTTTCTCCAAGTCTGCCATCCGCTCTCGCCACCGTTCCTTATCTCTATCCCGTTCGCTGCGTTCCTTTTCTAGGTCCCTGGTCACTCGGTCATTCTCCGCCGTCACTTGGTCGAGATCCTCTGTTATCTTCTGGACGAGAGCTTCCAGTTCAAGCTTTTCCTCAGCCCATCCCTCCGCAACTGATTCCTCCTCTACATCACCCAATGCGCCTCCAGCGCTAACACGTCGCCCTCTCCCCGCATTCTCCATGCTCAGTCGCGGTCCCTGCTTGACCTCTTCGTACTTTTGCAACCGCCCAATGAGATCAAGGTTCTCTTCTTGTAGACGTCGGTTGAGCCCATGCAAGTACGAATTCAACCTTTGTGCATCGAAACGACCCATCTTGCCTCGTTCTCCGAGACCCAAGGCGGGGTCATAAGAGGTGTTCGCGCGAACGTGAGTCACAAGATCTTGCGATGACGTTGTCGAAATGACAGACGCTCTTTCGTTCGCGTCGTCACAGGACGCTAAATCGGAACCATCTCCAACCTCTGACGCATCGCCGTCGGGTATGTACGTCTGTGCGAGGGGGTGTGACATGCGACCCAGCCTTGGTCGAGGCGTTATTCCCGCAAAGGCCATGTGCATTGCGGCCCCCGGTGTCGCTTGCCCGTCTTCAGCCACCTCACTCGTGACCGGGAGTGCGCTCACACGTCGGTGAGGATGTGGTGTGGGAATTTTCATGCGGGGACGGGCGGTGGAGTTGATAACAGAGAGGAGGAATGATCTTCGGCGTGTATGAGGTGTGACTGGCTCCGAATCCACTTCAATGTCATCTTGAGTATATAGTTCTTGTGGGGGAGGTGGGATGTTAAACCGAGCGCGTGGACGCGGTGCAATGGCAGGAGTTGGCGTAAATATCATGGATGGCGCAGGAGAGGAAAATGCAGTCG
>JBBPJQ010000785.1:0-16748 GCA_038088795.1 Boletus rex-veris
ATATCTAGAAGGCTTCAGGCAGTGCTTGGAACAAAATAAGCTATACCAAGTATGAATAATACCCAAATATCCCTATAAATTGAAAAGTGAAAAAACCCTTTCCATGGCATTGTGCTTTCAAAACAGCCATATCTCAATGGTGTGTGAACCAAATCACATGACCCAGGGGGATTTTCTATAGCCAAGAGTATGTACTATTTATATCCTCACTAAAGCTAAGCAGAATTCCCACAGTGCTTGGTGGTGCGCTTCACGCACCACCATCCAGGTTAGTATGGAAAGGGTTTTTGGAGTCACTGTATATATATACTATTTGTCCTGCTGGGTCATACCCAAGATTGGAGTGCCAAACATGCCATGTGTGATGTCACTGGTGGAGATCCAGTTTGAAGGTATAATGGGATCTGCCCAGAATGTGGGCAGCATGACATGAAGTCCCTCTCAAGGAAATGAGTGTTGGCTCCCAGTTACTTACACCAAATGGGATTATGTCAGGTTTGCTAAATTGAAAAAAAAAAGTTTCAAATAATTTCTTTGTCAAGTATCATTTGAGTTCCTTTTCTAATCCCACCATGATTGTCAATATAGAAGTAAAATTTTAGTTTGGTATCTTCTATGCCTCCTGCTCTCTTACAAAGTGATATGGAAATACTATATTTCCCTTATGCTAATTTCAAATTCTTAAAACCACCTTCAACCACTGGGGGACAGTTCAACAACACTATTATTGTAACCTTAAAATATATGCCCTAAATAATTTAATAAAGCAACCAGACACATGACATGCAACAGGATTCTATTCTAGTAGCTCAATTCCCAAGGACAACATAGATGCCATGACTTGTTAGCTCCAAACAAATAATGTTCATAACCAGGATGATTACCAACACTTTATTGTGGAGATCTCCTTGGCCCTGGAATTAATAATTGACTACCCAGATTGGAAAGTATATTCACCCCTTGGAAATAGGACATATAGCCTGGTGTTAAATCTTTATCTTCACAATTTGCAGATATAAATGCATTACATTTGTCATTGCCCTGGAGTACCTACCAGTTTCTAATATTTATCTGGCAGTTACATGCTTGTGGCACAGAACATAGAGCATATGGCAGACTCACCAGATATCTAAAAGATTATGAAAGTGAAAGAGATGTACCTTCTGGACAAGACACTGAGCAGGCCAGAGTAGCTTGAAGAATCTATGACATGCAAAATGCAGCTCAAGCAATGGGCATGCAAGGTCATCATTAACTAGTCCTTCCCTTATTGTTCTATTTCAATGGAGCAACTGCTGGTAGAATTACACAGGCGCATCTTCATTCAGGTGTATCTTCATGGAATGCATAATACACACAGTTGTACCCTGACACACAAAATATAGCTCACTTGTGTTATGCAATATGACCATCCATTGCTGGCCCAGTGCTAGGATCTTGAAAATGTTCCTCTTTTACTTTACATATATCATTCTGAAATGATTAAACCCACCTAACAGTCTAGTGTTTGTAGAGAAGAGCACTAGGGAGCTTATGTAGCTGGTAAGTTTGGAAAAACTAGATGTTGATCTACTGGCTATAGTATTTATACTACTAGTACTATAAGTTGGATTATCTGGACAGGGTTAGCATTACATTCCTGGTCATTCTCATCCTGCTTTCAATGTATGAAAACTGTGAGCCAGGACACACTGCATGAAGGAGTACTATCTCTCTCCTTCTTTAATGGTAGTATTCAAGTGCATCATAACTGCTGAGAGGATAAGTACTGTCGCTCTAGGAGGAAACTCAGCCATCAGCTGCAGCTTCTCAACCATCAGGTGTCCTCCAGTCATAGGGTCAAAACTCCCAAGGGCCATGATGCAATATACATAAGAGAAAAGCTAGGTTCTTTATCTTGCAATGCAATGCCTTGTGAAGACCCCAACATTGTAAACATCAGTTAAAATGCAAAGTTCTAACCAACTTTCACCAGTTGTGTAGTACTTGAAATATATGGAAGCTTTACATTAGAGTCCATGCTGTTTTGCTTACCTCTTGGTAGATCAATATCACAGGCTAATTGGTCAAACCTTAAGCTTTGAGACAGATGATACCATTTGACAGTCCCTCCGTTCTGGATAAAGATCCAGGGTCATTTGGATTGGGAATGAATTTGTACAAGTGACCAGATGTTGAAAAAAAATCATTGCAGAAAAATAGGTTGCTCCAATAGTGCATGTAATGCATGGCAAAAGTTGAGATAATGAACTGCTTGCAGCTGATTAGTTTGATCCCAAGTGCACTGATCCCAACTGTCCACCTCATGATAAATGGCTTATGATGTGATTTCATCTGAAGTTCCATTCCTCCTCAATGCATCACTGAACTTTCCACTTGACCTTGTCTGTAACCTTGGCTATGGCTGGCATAAGGACAATGATGTAGCATGTATGGCACATTCTCACACATACCCTACCTATAGGAACTGAAGGTGGAAATCTCCTATATATATAGAGAAAAAGCAAAACAATGAACAATGAAGAACTCAGTTGTCTTTGGCCCCTTGCATTGTTCATTTTTACTGAAGAAGATTGAGACAATGTCACCGAAGCAGCTAGCTAACTTCTTTCTTCTCAATGCCATGCCATTTACACCCAGAAGTTTTTGTTTTTATATATATAATTTTTGATTTTTACTGACTCAATCTAGATTCCAGGTAATTTATATCAATCACAATGTATAGAACCTACATGTTATAGAAGAGATCAAGGAGAACAAATCTCTTAAACAGGTCACCAGCTAGATTCATAAGTAGCATTTGAGATATATTTCCCAAAGCTTTTCAAGGAATACCACAATGTTCTGAACCCATTATAATCTGTCAGAAGTGTACTCATCCATGCCCATAGTACATAGCACTACTTATTCCTATATCTCAACAGTGTGTGTCACCACTGCTAGGATATGGCAAATGGTCAATGTCACACTGTGTGGGCTTAAACAGTTGATTATGATGGACCATGACTAGCATACAATTGGTACACTTTAAGAGTATTTGTCAGTCATCATCAAGTTGTTTACTCATTGTGTGTACGCATATTGACAGTTATAATATAACAGCCTTGTCATATCAGAGTTAGTGAGCCCTTTTGTTTTGGAAAGACTGGAAACAAAGTATAGTATAGTGTAACAATTTGGTTGGTTATGATTATATAGTCACTTACAGGTCCAGAAAGATCAGTGACATTTTGACTCTATTGGAAGACTGTTGGTTAGTTTAGAAAACAAGCCCAAGTTAAGTAAAGTTTTGGTAGAAAAGACTAGATATGGAAATCCAAGAAGCATTCATGGACATTGAGGGTGCAAGTAGACACTGTAAATGTGAGTTTACACCACCCTATTGAATAAAGTAGAGACTCTTTTATCTTGTGAATATTTAAATAAACAATTCTCTTTTTTGTAAGCCAGGTTACAATTTGCACAATGCATGACTTTGATCTTGATTCAATGAAGTGATTCAATGTCTCCATTGCATTGGTGCCCATATCAGGCAGACAAGAGCAGCACAGTGTTCTATATGGGCTTGAGAAAAGTCTTTTAAAGGTGTACTTAATTTGATCACTCATATGTTGTAACAGAATGGATCTGATTGCAAATTTAACAGAGTTATATATGGAAAAATCAAAGCAATCAATTACTGGGAAGTCATTAGCTCTGGAAAGATAACCCTTTTGGTCACTTCCAGTAACTGAGTCTAAGCAAATCAACAAACTCAAAATCACTCACTTACCAGTTCTGTTGATCTATTTATGGTAGCATTTGAAAGGACTAGCTACACAGTGTGTATTTAAGTAGCAGTGGAAAATTGGCAGGTGATCAAATTCTAGGAACATCTACAGGTAGACCTGGTCTACCATCAGCAGTGGTTGGGCAGACTCAGATCCTTAAGGGGTAATTGCTTGTGCTCAAACAAGCTGGATTGCTCATGGTCGATATCCATTGTGTTCCCTTTGTTGCTTGTGGTTATGGTTTTGCATTGGAACATGTGTTGGGTGGGACACTAATGCTTAGCAATGTTCTTTTGAATATGATGGGACAGGGAGGAGGTGTGAAGGGGTTTGATGCTCACTATTATGCTGGTTGTGGTAGAGAGCACAGCAGCAGCAGCATATTGATGCTGGTGTTGCCACCATGTGGTTGTTATTATTGTTATGATGGTGCAGTGGCACTGTATCATTGACCTTGTCCTTGTTGTCTCAATGGTACCACTCTGCCATTGTCGACATTGACATCATGATAATGTAGTGATGCCAAATGACATGGCATCATCATTGTTGGCATTGAGGGCAACAATGTGTGGTGGGGGTGGTAGGATAGGATGCCACAGCAGTGATGACATCTGCCTTCCCACCATTGCTATCATTGTTGACATAGTTATGGTTGTGGTGGTTATACCATTGTGCTATTGACAGAGTGCTGGTGATGGTGTTACAATCACTGAAATGACCAATGTTCCTATCTATTGAACAGCTGGTAGTTGAGCGAGCTAGAGGGCGCTTGCAATGAGTCAGTCCCTAGGTTAGGGAAGAAGACAGTCTATTAGGATAGGGCTAGAGTCTTAAGAGGGAGAATAGAGGGAAAACTCCAAGAAAACTAGACTAGAGACTCAGTACTACTGATCTACAGTATTATACTATTGGGATAGGGGCACAGACCATGCAGTGTAGGATTACTAGACTTGAGACTGGGTAACATGAGGCATAAGGCTATGTTAGAGGTGGAATAGCTATTGGTGAATTGTGAGTGCTGTGTGCCATGTTGTACTGGATAGGAGGTATAAGGTGGGTATGAGTATGTGTAAGTCACATATGGTGAAGATCTGGAGGCATAGCCGAGATATGAAAAGCATGGGATAATAGTGGGCTGTGTGGATCTAGAGAGTGTAGAGAGAATGAGTAGTGAACTAGCAATGTAAAGTGTAATGCATATGGGCATGACTAGATAGTGTGACCATGTGATGTCACAATGTGACATATAGGGTTGTCTAGGATAAGATGCTAGACAATGTCTAGAGTGTGACTAGTAGGAACTGATTAGTGATCAGTACTAGTGATCGTGTAGTGTCCGGGTTATAGGGGTTAATTGGTAGTTGGCTGTCAGTCTAGTGAAAAAGGAAAGAAATAGGAGAAATAGTATAATGGGTGTTGGCACACAGGCATTGCCATATGGCAATCCGAGCTCGGCATGTGAAAAGACTATTATATTGATTCTCTAAGCTCCTAGAGAATCCATTGATTATATGAGCTATTCAGTAGGAATGTATATAGGTCGAGCAGTACATTTAATAGGGGTGCTCAGTATCTAACATTACATCTCATCCCTCACAAGGGGTTACTTGTCTGATTTCTGAGTCTTTGCACCACCTCTCACACTTTCCCATCTTTCGACAATGGGAAATAGTGTCTGTTACAATCACCCCTATTCACCCTATTATTTCCCCTTTTTTTTCCCATCCCTAGATCACCAGATAACCCCTATAACCCAGACACTATACTTTCACTAGTAACTGATCACTAATCAGTTATAAGTCATGCACTAGTCACATCCCACATTTTCACTACTAACTGATGCTAGCCAGTCAGTAATGTCACACTGTGATATCACTTTGTCACACTATCTAGTCACACACATATGTGCTACACTTTAGATCACTAGTTTACTCACTATCACTTTCCTCTATCTACACTCCATAGATTTCACTTTCCTACAAAGGCCACTATTATCCCATGCTTTTCATATCTGGGCTATGTACTCTGGACTTTCACCATATATGACTTATACATACTTATGCCCACCACATGACTCCTATCCATCTCATGCCTGCACAGGTATGCTCATGTCCACTAGCAATAATAACTATCTCACCTCATGTACACTGCCTTATACCTCATGTTACCCAGTCTTTAGCCTAGTAATCCTAGTATAGTATCTATAGATAAGCACTGCACAGTCTGTGCCTCTATCTCTATAGTATACATGCTGTAGATCAGTAGCTAGTATTCTTTAGTCTTGTTCTCTTGTGTTTTCCCTTGCCCAATAGACTCACTTGGAGATTCAATCCTACCATTAATGGATTATTTCATCTAGTGCTTCCCTCTAGTAAACTCTAGACCCCTAGAACTATAGTTGGGTTTTGATGTTTCAGATGGTGCTGATACTGTGAGAGGTGTGATAGTGGTATTGAGTTTGTCCTTGTCACAGTTGCTGATTGCAATATGATAGTGGTGTTGGCTTGTGATATGTAGCAAAAACAGTACTATGGGCCTATGAGCAGAGTCATGTGACCTGTTTAAATGGAAATGTTAGCCTATATCACATGCCACACTCTTTTCCTATCCATCTCCATACTGACTCCACTACCACCATTACTGTCTATCCCATTGACAACTACATGGTGGTACAACCACCATGATGAGCACAGTATTATGATTCATTTTTTTCTTCTGCTCTTTGTCACTACCCATTCCTCTTTGCCCTTCCCTTACCTCTGACCTATCCCACTGCTCACAGGATATGCTATCCTTTACACTACACTCTGCCCTTGTGTTTATCTATTTTTACTCTTTCAAGGAGATTGCCTTTAGCCCATGTTGTCACTTGTCTTCTCTCATATCTTGCTCCATGATACTCAAGTCTTCCTTGTGGTATTTCCTACTGGACTACCTTTGCTCATCATATAACTTACTTACCCTTTCCTTATATGATATTTACTTAGCCTTTTCTATAAACTCTTATCCTAGCTCATCCTAACTACTCAGAGTTACTTAGGTACCACTCTATTGTATCTCAACTTAATTCCCCTTAAATTTACCTTGTCTTTACACTGAAGCTTCTGTTGGTATTTGACCAGTCATCCTTGAACTTTTGAACCAGTCGCTCTCACTGCTGAGTGGAGTGTCTTCCTCAGACTTCACACTATCATTAAGTGTGCACTACTCTTTGATAGTGTTTTAAAGTCCAGTCTGGTCTGGTTTTTTTGCCTTTTTTGGAACAACTGGACCCAGACCGGTCTTGATCGGTTGCAGTATCAGTCACAACCAGTTGCCAACTCATGGTAGACCAGTTCAAACTGGTTTGATGGCTATGGCTGCATGGCAAAGAGGCTATGTACCTCATGTAGAAGACATTGCATGTAAATGTAGAGTACACTACTGGCTTTTCGGTCTCTATATCCCAACCTGCATCATGTCTTCAGACATTCGGTGATCTGACTGTGTGTGACGACCTACTGAAAAGATCGCGTTAATGAAGGGAATAAAATCTCGCTCTCTAATGCCACAGAAAAATCAGGACACAAACCCCAAAAAGCGGAGACGAGTGGTGACAAGTGATGATGAATCCTCACTCCCACAATGCTAGGAATACAAGTCAGATGAGAGCGAGGAAGACTCAGACGATGGCTCACCAGTTGCTAGCCAACATGTGTATAGGACAGTGAAGTCTCATCCCCACAGGCATCATGCTCATTCCCATTCCATCACTTCTGGTCAATATGATCAATTGGCATGATCCAAAGTCGAGGAGATGCCTTTGTCCAACAGTGAAGACGATGTCGTTGAGGCATCCCTGAGGTCTTCCAGCATTGACACTCGGCCAGAAAGTGTAGGTACCAGTTGATCTAGCATGATCTGGGATGCTTATATCAGTTACAGGGTTGGAGTGACAATGAAACGCCCATCGCCAATGAGCGTCCTGTCAAAAAGCAACATGCAGCAGACATACTCACAATTTTCTCCAATCATTGCATGGTCAAATTCTGCCATGAAAATGGGAAGGTCGAGGAGCTGAAGGGAAGGTGGTGCAACATATGCAAGTAAGTGAAATAAACATTATTGTGTAGATGTACTCACATATATTCGAAAGGGATGATGAGAAGTATATTCAGAAACATACCAAGTGGAAAGCATTCCATGTTGGCTCAAATTTGTCATGTCGCCAGCATATCCAGAGCCATTATGCATTGTACAAGGAACATTGTTGAGAATTTGGGTTGAAAGAACACCATCATACAATGCCGCACAAGATCATGAAAATGAATCCAGAGGCATTGAAGGGTAGCCAACAGATGTTAGATGGCATGTTCCAGAGAGCTGCACCCAAGGAGTTTTCATGGCAGAGTGTCTTGAAAGCAGTCGCAGAGTTTGTGGTTTGTGATGACCAGGTAACGACCTGGGTTTGCATGCATTGCTTGTGTACCAAATGCTGAAACCACGTGTTTGCTAGAGTTTACTAATGGTGAACAAGGCCTTGTTTAGGAATTGCCTTGTTTAGGAATTGCCTTGTTGCTATGCGACCCAAATCCATTACTGCTGACCTTCCGTCAACTCACGATGTCAGCATCTATATCCACAATGCTTTTGTCAAGTATATGAACAGTCTTCAAGACCAAAATCAGGTATTTAATTCTCTCATATATACATTTCAAGGCTGAAAACAATGCTAGGTGGCAACCATCAGACGAATCTCGACTACAATGGATCTCTGGTCAGTGAATCAAACTAAGGTTTTGTTTATGGGGATCACAGCTCACTGGATCGAGCACAAGAGTGATCAAATGTGGTCGCTCACCAGCAATATCATCGCTTTCAAGTCCATTGTTGGAGCACATGACAGTGAGAACCTCGGGCAGTACTTTGTCTCCCTGTGCAAGCGAGCAGAGATTCTCAGTGCAAAGAATCCAAAGGTGCATTAATTTTTTTTTTTTTTTTTTTTTCCATTTCCTTTTTCACACCAATGACCCCTCAAACAGTTGTTTTGCATGACCGCTGACAACACTAGCAACAACAACACAACATGCAACTACATTGGATCATCACTCCAGTCCAACGGCATCTACTCATTTGACCCGGATCAACATCAACTTTCGTGTCTGGCACACGTTGTCAACCTCACTATCACTGACTTCATGAATGTTGTAACCAAGATTGACCATGTCAAAACTACAATGGCGATATGGGAGTTCGATCCAATGCTACTTCAAATCCGTGTCCTTGGAGACTCTCTGGACATTGTCACCACCATTTGCACACTTGTCATCAAGATTCAAGCTTCTGGGCAACGTATCTCCTATTTCAAATGCCTTCAAAAGGAATGTGGAATGGACTCTCCACTGAAGATCCCTCTTCACAGCAACATTCAGTGGGGCATGGCAGATGGGATGCTGGGACATTCATATGATTTACACATGGTATGTTCACTATTCATTGCCAATGTTCACCGTTGATCCGAAGTGTAGCCGATCAATCTATTCATCAGTTCTGCTAACGAGCTCTTTGGTCTGATCACATCACTCCGATGCACTGGACATCCCATCAAGTATATTTCATGGACAGCATTTACATTCAAACCATCAGATTGGGAAAGTGTCAATGACACTTGATCGATTGTCATTGATGTCAATTCCATACAACACCTGTTCTCACATGGTGAACAGCCAACTCTCTGGCATGCTATTCCTGCATTTGAAGAACTCCAGAGTGCATGGGAAGAGAAGTTTAGCTTTGAGAAATATGTGATTCATGAAAAGACCAGTTGCAACCGGTCTACTGACCAGTCCTAGCCATATCAGGCACTTTGCACAACTGGCAACTGATTGAGTAGCACGGAATGGCAACTGGCAACTGCGGTTCAGTCCAAATTGGTTGCAGTCTGACCTGATTGCCAGTCTTTTGTCCGGTCCTTAACAGGACTTTCAAACACTACTCTTTGAACTCCTCAGAACTATCTTTCAAGGCTATGCTTGTCCTTACCCAGGCCAAGTATAACACACAGCATAGCACTGGCACCACCACCTCATTGTTAGTGTTGACACAGTGTCACAACTCATCACAGTGCACCACTGCTGCCACCACCACCATGTCAATAATGCTGATGACATTTGCAGAGGAACTACCACCCTCACATACTTATTATAGTAATGTTGCAGTAACATGACAACAATGACAATAATAATGACAATGGCCCAGTGGCACCACCATGACTATCATGGCATCAACAACAATGTCGATGACAAGGGTGGCACCATGCTGCCAGAATGTCACCATCATGTTCAACAGCAGCAGCAAGAGCATATCATTGTTGTCAACAATGATGCTGGTATGGGGGTGGGAGCCACCACTGGCACAATGATGACATTGAGTTGATGCCACCACCAGCACATCCCATCACGTCCATCCATAATGGTGTAGGCATAATTGATCTTGTAGGTAAAAATATATAATACAATCATTTTTCTACTCCACAAACCACCTGATTAAATGTTTTTTGGAGCCATTTACACTGATTTTGGAATGAGTTGTACTCCTGTTCTAAAAGGTTGCCCATTCAACAAAAAAAAGTTGTGCTCACACTCCAGAAAGTAGCTTTCCTCCTCAAAAAAGTAGCATGCTGCAACAAAAAGTTCTGTGCTGATCAAATATGCAAATGGATCCTCATATATATATGTATATACTTTCACATGACCTTAGAACCAGCTCTGAAGTACACCAATCAAATACCCTCCCTTTACCTTTGCATTTATATCTGATGCCACCATATCTGTGTCCACACCAGCATTTTCCATAGAGAGAGCCTCCTCTACATTACCTTATTCATGGTACTTGTTATCCATCTCTGCCACGTGATAGCAGAGGAGGTCTGACCCCCATATGGTCAAGTAAATCCTTAATATGTTTGGTATGTCCAGCTGAGCAAGTACATTGACACTCCATCCAATATAAGGGAATGGAAAACAGTCTGCATATGCATTCAAAACAGTACATGACAAATATGTGAGTCAAAATATATGTGAGTCAAAGTAAGAGTGAACTGAACTGGCTTTCAAATGATCATATGCCATGTGCTGCATTTGATGCATGTGCTTGTTGGGAAAAGGGGGTGAAATCAGTGTGGAACTGGATAAAGAGGGGACAGTGGCCAGTCAGTGTGGGTAAGGGCTGAGTATAAGGAAGATGGAAATTCACTAGCTTGTGGTATGAAACAGATATATCTTAATATATAGTAACTATTTGGCAAATTGGGCTACATCACAATGATGATGTCCTATACCCAGCCATGAGTTGAGTCCTTGTTTCATATCCTCTCCCACCTACTGATTGCCTGAGTTTATTGACCCACAGAAGGCCTTGGATAAGGTTTCATAAAAACATTCCTTTTCAGTCTGAAGATCAAGGATGTACTTTGGATGTACACCAGGGGGATCATATGATACCCTGGAATGCTGTTTGATTTCAATCACAAGCTGAGAAGTATAATGAATGTTAGAAATTTAAAGGGAAAAAAAAAGTCTACTGCAGCAAAGACAAATGTAATCATTTTAATGTTGTCAGGCATATCCTTAGTAAGCTGATCTGGTGGACATTCTTGTGGGTATATCACAGTAAGCCAACCAGCCAAATTTTCAGTACATAATGTGTGGACAATGTGTTTCAAACTCCAGTTGGCAACTGGACTAGACTAGACTGCAGTTGCAGTTGTGATGAATTGCTGACCAGTCCAGTTGCCAGTTGTGACATCTCAGGCAACCAAAAATATCAGTCGCAACCAGTGTACAGCCACATTCCCTAATCAGTATAATGTTTAGCAATTTATTTCAATTTTATTTACCTATATAGATTTTCAGTCATTTTTATGGGTCTAATAATGATATGTCAGTTTACAGCATGTTGCAAAATGATGCAGAAAGTGAGATTTGAAAAGTCATGCCTCAGATAAGACCAGAGTGAGACCCTGAACTCATCTGAGTGAGCAAGTATAGTTTATGTGTGTGTACCTGCTACTTCAAACCAATGGCCACAACACAACACCATGACTCAGAGGAGTCTGAGGAGTGCTTCTTCTCAGTAACTCTTACTGTCTACTCTACTATCAAAAAAAAGATCAGGGGAAAGTCAGCCACAACAACTACGAAGGAGGAGAAGTCACTCAAGAGGAAGAAGCTACTTTTTGCACCCAATGATGGCAACTACATGGAATTCTTATAGAGCATACTCGAGAAGCATGGACAAGGGCAATATCGAGTCTCAGAGAGGAAGCGCTTCCCATTCAAATTCATGGACCCATAGGCAAAATGGTATGTCTGTTTATTGTACTCTGATACTCCATTGTACTACCTATATGATATTTCTCATCTAGCCAGTGTACAACTGATGGAATTGATGTTGATAACAAGATTAACTATCAGGAAATGGTGAAGAAAATTTAAAGCATGACATCTGGCCCGATGAAATTTTTTGTGGACATGAAAGCAGTTGAAAAGCTCCGGTCCTCTGTCAAGTTCGAAGACGAAGATGAAAGCTCTGATGTGCCAGATGGATCCCAGATTTTCTTTTTTACCCCCCAAAGTTCATATACCATTGAGCGATCATCAACAGACTCCATCACTCAAGGCCCAAGTCCTGGACATGTGACTTACCCGATGGTGCATCAAGCTTCAGAGACTTTACAAGAATAAACATGATGAAGGCCTGACATATATTGGACTGATGGGGCCTGTTGGTCTCTTTGATAATGATTTTAGACTGGTGCCATGCTCTGATATATATATTTTTTGCTACAAAGAAACTGTCTAACAGGTACACAGGAGGGAGGGCAAGCCACAATGAAGATGCCACCCAACATCGACTCATTCAACAACTTGGCAGATAAGGTGTCATTTTTGCATTCAGCACGAAAAGCGCAACTGCCAGTTCCAGCAGCGCCCATGCCAGCCATCGATCTCAATTCACTTACATCTATTCTTCTCCTTCAAACCCTAACAAACTCTGGCCTGCTCTTATCCACTGTCAGTCCTCCTGGTCCCGCTGTGGCCAATGCTCTTGTTTAGCCTGCTGCCCCTGCCCCAATAACATCTGTTCATGTATCCAAAGAGGGCCCTGGCTCTCTGCTTTTACCATCTCCATCCCAACTTTCATGTTTCCTCCATTACACTGAGCAGCATCTTGGAGTGTCTAACACCACCATATATGAACGAGAAATGGACATCCATGGCATTGGTCCTAACATTATCTTGCAAGTTGATGAAAAGATACTCCTCGAAATCAGTATCAGGAAAGGTGATATCATCCGTCTCCAAAATGGTAGTCTAACTTGGTGGAATGGCCCCAATGCAAAGCAGAAGTGGAGCAACATGGTAACCTCATCAGGTAGCAATCCTGGCCAACCAGCTAGAAAGAAGGTGGCATACAAGAAGCGGTATCATGGTGGTGGTGGATCTCACTTCTCAGGACCACCAATGCGACCTAATGGTGAGGATTTTGGCAATCCCAATGTCAACTATACCTTATATTACAAGTGTGATTCACAGAATCTCTGGCTTCCTGTTCCAAAAGGTTTCATAGTTGACAAGGAAGGGGACAAGGACAATATGAACACATTCTCTTCTTTTCCATACTAGTGTAGTATAGCTTTATACTATGTCTACACTACATACCCAGATGCTTTGAAAAATCTATATGCTTTCTCTGGTGTAATGCTCTGACATGCACAGATGATTGCCATCAATGAAGCATCAGTAGAGTGATAATGTAGGTAAGATTTGATTGCTGAAAATGCTTGCTCAATTGGATTATAATCAGGGGAGTACAGTGGCAAGTAGATTAGTTTGCATGCTAGCACTGATCAGCACAAAAAGATAATACCAAATATATAAGAACGTACCATACATATCCTCAACCAATATCTGAATATCCTTGCCATGGTGAATCCAACAGTTATCCATAACAAGGACACTCCGTGGACCAGGATATGGATTGGTAAAGGGCATCTGGAGAACCAAGAATTAGTGTGCTGCATCGACACAGAACCATATGTTGTGCACACACCACATGTTCTCTCAAAAAGTGCAAAAAGTGTGCACTATCAACTGGACCCTCAATGATGTTGTATGAAATGATGCCATTGAGTGTGATACAGGGAAGAATGGAATAGTGAGCTCCATATACAAAGCACCATTTTCCAGGGCAATGCTGTCCTTTGCATGACCAGCCATGGAGGCGAGTAGACATATGCAGGTCCTTGGAAGCTCCATCCACAAAGTGTAACATATTTGCATCAGGTGCATTTGCAGCAATACAGTTCATGTAGTGTGCTCGTACCTCCTCACTCTGCTCAGAAGCAGAGAATGAGATGGCTTTTCATGTGAGGCTGAGGTGCTGGAGTGTTCATGAAAGGGTAAAATTAGTGGCATAAACACATTAATTGTCCCATAGTTCATGTTTGAGTTCATCGAGGTAGATGTTTGTCTGATGTTGAACCATGGCATAAATAAAGGTTATATCTGCTATGCTGAGGATGTGGCAGCGTCCGACGACCCGAGAATAGATGTGAGGGTTGTGGGTGACTCCATAATTCTTGTAGAGGTTAAGGGTTTTGTATACTAGAGTTTTCTTGATGCCTAGAATACCACAAATTTCTTCAACACTGTGGCCGTTATGGTAAAGCATTGGAATATTGACTTTTGTGTTTTTTGGCATGGTGTATGGTGGCATGGGGTGAAGGGAGCCAGCTGCATCCCAGTGCCATTGCTCACTCAGGTGGGTTCGGGGTCTCACTCTGGCCTTATCTGAGGTGCAACTTTTCAAATCTCACTTTTCGCATTGTGTTGCAATGTGCTGTAAAATATGTATATATCTCATGATCATGTGGACTGATTTGAGTGAATATTAGGTCAGCAAAAAGCTTGAAGTCAGTACCACATTCTGTGGGACTACTGCAAAGCATGATTCCCATAGGATAGAGGTCGAAGGACCGGTTGCAACTGGTTGCAACTGATATATGACTCTTTTGGTCCAGTTGTAGGTTGCAGATCCCTGAGACCTTCCTAGGACCAGTTTCAGTCTGGTTGCCTAATTAGGAAGGTTAAAAACCAGACTGGACCAGACTTTTAAATACTAGTTCCAGGGTCAACAAACTAAAGTATCTTCACAAGGTCATTAGTAAAATGGATGAAATGTGAAAATTTGAATATACTGTATATCCAGATGTATTGGGCATGAACTGGTGCCAGTGGTTGTACCTACAGCAAGAATCCCACTTGATGTAACTTAACAGCTGCTGCTACATGTTCCTGCCCATAAACTATGGGACACTAATGATAGGAAATCAAGGGTATGTGTATGGTGTATCTTCCAGAGGCAGGCAGATTAATTGATTAATTGAGGACTGAATGCAATTGAAGAAAACCATGAGAATGTTCAGAAGTGACTGTAAAATAACTTGTGGAAGGTAGCATTAGCAAGGTTGGTGCAAAATGATGGCACAAGGAGATTGTGTTGGAATTAGCAAATAGTGTGTGATCATACAGTCACCATATTACATAATCATGCAGTATTTAGAATTTCCATATCATAGCATTACTCTAGTGACTGCTTACTAGAGTTTCCACAGATTGATTCTTAAGTTCAGTGCTAATATCCACATAAGCAACTTCACATGAAAAAGAAGTCTCTGAGAGGAAGACTCATGACCAGTTGGGAGCAAATTGAGCTCATTCCTGAGTAGATGGCACCAGTCTATTGTCTTGCAGATTTAGTGTTTAAAAGTCTGGTCCAGTCTAGTTTTTCGACCACATTTGGAGGCAACTGGATCACAACCAGTCTTTTGAAATCTAATATTCTAGGCAACTGGACTGAAACCATTGACAACCAGTCCTACTTGTACACTACAGGCAACCGAACCGGTTGCAACTGGTCGTTTAAAATAACTGTTTGTTTGTTTTACAAAGTAATTTTCAACTAATTAAATAATAATTAAATAATAATAAATGTGCAAACATGCCATAAGCGGAAATGCACAGTTGTCTGACAACATCATTTAAACTGATTTTGATCAAATATCATGAAGAACATGCAAACCCATGATAGGCGGAAGTGCGCACACATGATATTTCTATGGTATTTCAACATTTTAAATGATAATATTGCACAAAAATATCTAGAAATTATGTATTATGAGAAGGCAATCAGTCAGCAACTGGTCTTTTATTTTTCTGAAATTTAAGGCAACTGGACTGATGTTTCTTTGAAGTTCATGCAACTGTATAGATTGCTACTATCAGCACTTCATCCTGGGTGAGAGAGATTGTTGGGAGGATTTGATTCAATAAGAGCACATATTCAATATGAGCAGCAGTCTCCTTTAAAGTGAGCCACCAGTTGGGGCTCTGTGCCAGAGTATGAGGTCAAATCACTCTGCAAGCAGGAATCACTGTAAGTAAACAGTTGGCTCATAACCTCACGGAAGGAGATGATACAGCACAGGATGGAGACCTTAGGTCAGACGAGATAGCCCTTTGTGAGGGCGCGGGACCAAGGGATTAATTATTTGTCCCAGCTCTAGGTCGACTGTATTTACCATATCTACGATTGCCAATTGACTCAGATGAATAATTTGAGTCTCTTATGTTCGGCACGAGGCCAAGCTAGAGTTTGCTCGTGTTGATACTAATGGTCTATAGATGTACTCCAACACTCCCCCTCAAGCCTAGTGGAGGCCGAGTCCTTTCGTGTGGAGGATGTGTAGAGGACACGGAAGGGCCTTAGTCAGTATATCAGCTGTCATCTCGCCCATAGGGCAATATACAAGATTAATCCAGCCTAACTGTACTGATTTTCTCATATGGAGGTTCTTCAGGTCGAAGTACTTTGCTCGTTTGTGGAATTGGGCATTGGTCACAATGGCAATGGCAGACTTGTTATCGCCATACAATA
>JBBPJQ010000786.1:0-16747 GCA_038088795.1 Boletus rex-veris
TCCTCAGACCTAGTGAGTACCTCCCACTAGGCACATACCTTCCTCTTGTCACTTGCATTACGCTTGTGGCACCTACTGTTCTCAGACAGTAGAGACAAACGGAGTACCACGCACTTCGTTAAAAAGTGCAATCAATCGAATGACTTACTTGAGCGGGTAGCATCACATCTGGCCATAAAATTCTCGAGGTGGTACTGTTTACTACATTTCCAGAAGCTGCGCAATATTGAGTCATTGGCCTGGATTGGAGAAAACTGCAATCAATCGAACGACTTACTTGAATGGGTAGTGTCATCTGACTCCTTGCTAGCCGTAAACTTGCATGAAGGGGTACCATTTACAACATCCAGAAGGCTGCATCGAGTCATCGGCCTGGATTGGAGAAAAGTGCGATCAATTGAACAACTTACTTGAGTGGGTGGCGTCACATCTGACTCCTTGCTAGTTGTAAAACTCGAGGGGTACTGTTTACAACATATCAAGAGGGGGATTGGTCTGATGAAATGATTTCTAGACTATTGCGGCTGCGCTGCGGTTGATGCTGGCTGCACTGTGCTGGAACAAAGTTTTCTGGAGATTGCTGAGGGAACAAGTAAGCACAAGTTTAAACTTGTTTACACAAGACTAATTGGAGGTCATGTCGCATGGGCCTCGCCTCAACCGACAGCCAATTGGCAGCACAAGATGCTGGAAAATACTCAATACATATGGAACATACAAGTACTAGTTTAGAACAGGAATACAAAAATGTAAAAAAAGAGTCAAGAATCAGATGACATGGAGGAGGATGTGGGGGAAACCAGCATGCAGCGGGGTGGGCAGCTTCCTCTGCCATCCAAGGAATCATCATCGCTGTGGCCACTGGGATCAATTTCTGCATCGATGATGAAGCCAGAGGGACTGCTGGGCGACTCGGTCCCGTCCTAAAGTAAAGAACCTTTAATATGACCTGCTTGTAGTTCTGCCTCCCTCAATAGTGCTTCTGCCTCCTCGCAATCGTCTACAGCCATTGCTTGGATGATTTCAAGCTCTTTGGCACGAAGACACTGATATTTTACATGCACAGTAAATGTGGCACGGGTTGCTCGTGCAAGCTCAAGCACTTGCATCCCGCGCAGGTCTTCAATCTCTGGTTTTCTCCTCACTGTTGCCTGCAAGTAAACTTGTTGCAATCAACAGCTAAAATAATAAACATATATACTAACCGATGTCAGTAAAGCTTTAGGTCTTTTATAAGGTGAAAACCCTTTATCGACTGTATGCAGACGACGTTTCCTGAAAGGGTTCTTTCAAGTGGTCACTGCCATGGGTGGTGGGGAGGAATCATAAGTAACAGGTTGCTCCAATGCAGGAGGACTTGTTAATGTAGTCTTCGACAGCAGTGGCGAAGATGGCAGTAGTGATGAAGTTGGCAGTGGTGATGAAGTTGGCAGTGGTGGCGAAGTTGGCAGTGGAATTATGTGTTCTGTTGCACTCAAAGGATTGGTTGAGGGTATCTTCAATGGAGGTGTCAAAATATTAAGTGGGCTCGACAGTGATGCAGTCTCAGCCACAGTGGGCTGTCTGCCAGTGAGGGGCTCCATTGCGATGTGTGAAACTACATGACCTGGTAGTGGTCACAACTTACATCTATTCTAAGTCAGCGCTGATACCCTGCTGATACCGCTCAAACAACGCTCCCAACAACACTTCCCAGCTCACCACCAGCGCAGTTCATGGCAGCAAATTTGCCCAGGCAACTCCAGATACCATTCCTTTCTGATCAAATCCTGACCACCCTCACCTGCCCCAGTTGCTCAGTAGAGTTTCCTGGTGGAGATGCTATCATACACCACTTATCAACAGACAATACTTGCGGAAAATGGCTCATTCACTTGCTACCTGGCATGGAGCACACCCCTTTGGCTCTCCAAAGTGAAGATCAGGAAGATCCGGATGCTGTACAAGACAGTAAGTTTTTTTTTTTCACTTATTTTTATTATTGAGTAACCCCAAGGCGATCCACAATGGGAGTTTATCAATAATCCGTTCAACGATAATGAAGAAGACATTACGAACTGGCAGCATGTGGATTTATTTGATGAAGGGCCCAATCAACTGGATACCACACAGACGGCTTCACATCGTGTACGACACACTCACCCTCAGCCTGGTGAGGCTATGCCTGGCGGTATGAATCATCTTCACCATATGGATCAAGACGAGAACGTGCACATTTGTAATTTGGAAGGCTGTGTATTATCCATTTGCATCAAAAAGCGAGTGGGAACTCGCTGACTGGCTGTCGAGTGGGTCCCTCTCCCAGAAAGAAATTGATAGGTACCTCCATTTGCAACAAGTAAGTAAAATTAAACTTAATAAGTGGGGCAGACATTCACAAACCCATAGAATTTGGACAATCCGGTTTCGTTTCGTACAGCATAGGACTTACGGCAGCAGATCGAGGGTCTGCCAGAAGTTCCACGCTGGCGCTGCCAAGAGATCAAGGTGGGACCATACAAAACAAAACAGCCGCTCATCCTGTATTGGTGGGATGGGCTCGAGGTCATCCAGCATCTTTTCAGCAACCCCGCTTTTGCCTCGTACATGGACATCCATCCATATCGCAAGTTTGAGGAGGGAGCTAATGGTCAAGAACGTGTCTATGGGGAATTCATGAGCACTGATCGTGCATGGGAAATACAGGTGCGATGCTGCATCAGAGTTTGTGGGATGGATCTGATAACTCTAATATCTCCTTAGAGTTCATTGCCTGAAGGTCACTCCTTCCTTGGTGTAATCGGAGCTTCCGATAAGACACCTTTGATGATTGGCTCAGGAAATAAAGAAATGCACCCCCTGTTGTTATTGCTCACCAACATTCACGCCGCTATCCGCATGAAGGCAACTTCTCACACATTTGCTTTGGCTGCATACCTTCCAATTCCCAAATTTCTTCATGTTTCTCCCATCATGCAAGCTGTTTTGTCCATGCGTGTATATCACTTCGCAGTATCAATGGTGATGGAAAATTTGAAGAAAGCAGCAGAGACAGGCGTAGTCATGTCCGATCCTTCCGGGCTTCTTCGAGTGATCCACACTCCCCTTGTATCTTGGATTGCCGACCTCCCCGAGCAACGTTTGATTGCCTGCATATCTTCAGGAGCTTCCCCGATATCGACTGCCACTATGGAGACGTTTGGTGACCCTGCCCCTTCTCCCCTTCATCAGTGAGACACGACTCTTGCTGCTATCAGGGAGGCTTGTTGTCTCTGCGATCCATGTGATATCACCACTTTTCACAAACTCTGTCTTGCCATGTTCAAGCTCAACGGTGTTGTCATCCCATTTTGGGGTGATTGGGGTGCATGCCCGTCAGCTTTCCTCACCCCCGATGCACTTCACCAGTGGCACAAATTCTATTTTGATCACTGTCTGTGCTGGGTGATCAATATCATTGGTGGAGCAGAACTTGATCGCCATCTCTCAGTTCTCCAACCACGCACTGGAACATGGCACTGGCCAAATGGGGTCTCTACACTCAAACAAACCACGGGCAGGGAGCACCAGGATCTGGAAAAATTGTTACCAGTTGTCACAGCAGGTGCGATCTCTGATCAAGTCCCCTGTGTTCTCTGTGCAATCACGGAGTTCATCTTCCTTGGCCAAAGTGTTTACCTCTACAATGAAACCCTCCATGCACTTCGTGAGGTGCTCCGTGAATTCCACCACTACAAATCCAGCATCATCGCCGCAGGTGGTCGTCAAGGGAAAAATGGCCCCCTCAGTCACTTTCAAATCCCCAAACTGGAGTTGATGCATCATATCGAACGGAGTACGCGCACAATGGGCACCCCCTACCAGTGGAGCAGTAACATCACTGAAAGGTGTCACATCACGCATGTCAAAACTCCATACCACCTTTCTAACCATCGCAACTTTCATGAACAGTGTTGTCGATTCCTCAATCATCAAGAGAAACAACGATTTTTCCAGCTTTACACCACTCTGAAAACGATTCAACGTGCACCATTAATGCAAGAAATTGTGTTCGAGATCCAAATGATGCAACTTTACCACACAGAGTCAACATCTGGTCAGCTGGTCGGTGCTGACAGCCCTGGGCCTGTCAACATTGATCCATCAGTGATAGACACTTCAGTGCTCGAACTATCCATTGCTCTTCCAAGTCAAAATAAATCTGTTTTTGATCAACCACACGCACGGATCTCTGCAGACAACAGAGGTGCAATTCTCCTCACCCGCCACCCTCACTTTCCGAAACTCAGTATTGATGAAGCTTCTCAAATTCTCACTATTGATGATTTGTGTCCGGCCTTGGGGGACTTGCTTTCGGGCCATTCATACAATACCCGACATGGCCATCGTTTCTCTTCATCGAACTGCCCTCTTCCCTTCTTTTGTATTCATGCTTGGAACAAGTTTCGCATTCAACAGCGCTCTGCACAAAATCCGCTCTCCTTCGTGCCTCCGCAGACTGTTCAAGCTGTACCTCCAAGTCCCTCTTTACCCTTCGGCCGTGCAAACATGGTTCTTATGTCTCACGAGAGTGGTGATTTAATTTCCATTGCTACGGGCAGTGAGCGTACGTTTCTTTTCAGCAATCTCTTCCACCCCAATCTTATTTCTTCTGTAGGCTATGTGGTAGCTCAAGTATGTGCGGTATTTCAGCCTGTCACAACACCACCCTCTTTCCCTCTCCTATACATCGAATTTTTCCACTTCTCCCACACACATTTTGTGGTGGTGGATGATATCCATCTTGCTGCTCCTGCGCCAGGCATCGAGATGTTTGTTGTGCACCGCAACTTCCGAAGCAATGGCCGGCCTTTGGGGGACATCGTTCCATTGGATAGCATCTGCCAAGTTGTGCAGCTCATCCCCAAGTTTGGTCATCAAGTTCCGCCTGACATGACCTGTGACAATAGTTTAGAGGTTGTGAGAGACTTCTACGTCAATTCTTTTGCAGACAAAGAGACATTTCATGCAATCCTGAGCTACCAGTAGTTACACTCGTGCTGTAGGTGTCCGACTGCTACGTTCTACAAACAAATACATGCCAATATGAACATTTCGTATGATTATCAGCGGTTGATCAACACACGTGATTTTACTGGCCGCCACACTATATTTTTATTGTGTAGCCAGTGGATACTCAGGTATTTTCAGATCTCATGTATTTTCAAATATAATCCACCCATACTATTCTCTCGCGGCAGCACCTTTACTGTCGTCCTGGTGATTTTGAGGGTAGCCAACAGTAGCTGGTGTGTCCCTCGGTAAACGAGTTAGTTCCAGTGATACTCTCGGCTAACTGGTTCACTGATGTCTTTCCGAGAGGCACGCTACCGCCGCTGAGGTTTCAGCCTTCCTCTCCACAGTCCCCTTACTTGGAGACACCACACCTCCCCCTGATAATATTATTCTCCCTGCCCGGGAGCAACCTACCACTCCAACACCCTCCAGGCATACTCGTAAACTCGGCAAGTAATGGACTGCCATGATCGTCTTCAGATTATCCTCATCTGCATGTGGAACTTTGGGAGCAGCTTCAGCACGAGGCGGCCAATGCCCTTGCAAGGCCACTCCTTTCCCCTCCTCCAGCTGCTATAACAAGGATGCTGCGGCGATGCCCTCGCTGTCACCTGGGTCCTCATGTAACCCTATAGATGCTGACCACTTCCTGACTTCCAAACCCACTCTTTCCTGCAATGGGGGCACATTCACCCCGATTGCCCACACTACGAGTGCCCCTTCTGCCGCACCACTGCTTCAGGTCACATCCAGACCTATTGCCCTTGTCACCACTGCCTTCTCTGTGGAGAACTCAGCCACTGTGACGAGAATTGTCTTGTTCATCGCAACCCCACCAATGACTATGATCCCACTGACTATGAAGTCAATGAGGGCGATCAAGATTAAGGTGTCTTGCAGATGCTTCAATGCTAGGAAGGGGGTAATGTTACAGTTTAACAAGGGGGCTACGTTTTTCTTTCACTTATTGTTCACTCATCTCTTGTCTCGCTTACTCTAAGGAGTTGTATTCATACTGGAGTTGTCCTCCAGCTATTTAGATCTCGGTCCCTGATCTCTTTCCCCTTTGGCTCACACAGCTCTCCTGATTCCCGTGCTATATTTAGATTCCCTTCACTCTTCCGTCGGCCATCACTTTCCTTCAGACTTCTCTGATGGCCAAGATAGTATTTCCAATGATGCTGCACATCAGATCTCGATCCACTGCAGGACTGCATCTCTGCATTGTGGAATGGAATCCCTTTGGGCTTCCACTTCCTTATTTCCTTTCCCATCTCTCGCACGGACCAGGGGCCTACCGTATATATAGTCTCATACTTCTCACCTGTATTTCCCTAAGCTAGTTCTACACAATATCAGTGTTAGTTCCTAGTGACCTTGAGTCCTGTGCTGTTCTAGGATAGAGAGACCATCAAGTCTTCGCATTGTCTCAAAGATAGACTTCATTGCTACTCATTCATCATACCTCTTCTCGCCGACGCTACGCTCTTCGACCCATATCATATCACAGCTTGTCAACACTACGCTGTGCGTCACACCGACCCTCCAATGGTCGCAGGTTCTCACAAACCCATTGTACAATCTCAGCCCTTTATTCAACAACATCAGACATGGTGCATCACAGTGCCAATGACAATGAGAACACACCTTGTCTCCTGACGGGTGTGTTGTTGGTGAGAGTATGTAATTTTCCCTTTTCCTGTTTGCTCGAATGTAGTGGTAATTGATCCGTTTCATAGGTATGTACCAATGACTTTGGTGTGTGCCTCATTGGCATCCTTCACGCTGTCAGCCACTGCCAATACCTCGGTTCCCCAGCACAGTTTTACATGTTTCCTCAGGTTTCCAGTTGACCATGCATCCTTCTTGTCGAGAAAACGATGCACAGTCACTTTACAATTGTGCGCTGCACACTTGAATTGATGGGCCCATTGGCCATTGACTTCAATGATCCGAGGATTCAGCTCAAAGAATGCATATACCGGTGAGACTTATTCCTTTTGTAGTCAAGCTATAAAATACTGATTAGTCTTATAGGATAGTCAATGTATACAAGCATGAACTTAATTCTGCATTGGCTGTTTCTGTGGTCGTGCCTGCCCCCTCACTGGCAGTATCAAGATTGTCTTCATCCTCCACAGTCTCAACAGTGGTACAGCGATGGTCAGGTGCATGGGGTGCACAAGCCTTATCATCATCTGAACCTGTGTGTGATGTTGCCAGCATGATATTGGTGTCTGCACTTCTAGTACCACCTTGTTCCCGACTGTGCTTGGACTGGGTAGTGCCATTACTTGCCTCATTCTGGTGCTTTCTTGGTGCCGCTGTGGGCCTGTCCTCGAGTGCTACCTTGGCTTTATCCGTCAACTTTGTCACACACTTTCCTGCTGGCTGGGGGACCATGGTGAGCAGACAGATATGGTATCTTCATTTAGGTTTGTCAGTGGAGTGAGAGAGTTTTATGGCTTCATTTTTTTTAAGTTCTACTGCAACTGTATATTTCTAGTTTGTCATGGTACTGTCTATATGTGGATTGATGAAAAACCCACATCATGGTATGGGTCAGGGTCAGGGTGTGCAACATCCAGACCCACACCCATACACAGCATGTACCCACACCCACAACCCGTGCGGGTTATCCGAATCCATGCTATTCCCTATTGGAGAGTGATTTCAATGTTCAAATGGGACCATTACACAGTATGTCTTTGAAATGACCAGAACCCACCTAGGGGTCTAGCATCTGAAGTGGCAAGAGTACTAGTGAGATGTTCTGGGAAAACTCCAAGAGAACAAGACTGGAGAGTCTTGTCCGCTTGGTTATAGTATTTATACTACTAATATATGTGCACAGACCGTGCAGTGCTTATCTACAGCTACTATACTAGTACATGAGTTGGTACCACTGGGTAACATGAGGTTCATTGTAATTGGAAGATAAGCATACCTGTGTAGGCACAATGCGAGCACAAGTCAGATAGGGAGCATGAGGTGAACACGATGTTCGAGGCATGTGTTCGAGTCTAGGTGCATCATGTGACTGTGGGAATATGTTTGAACTGTTCAAGCATGTGTTCGAGTCTGCTCAAACATAGGGGTTATTTTAGAGGGAGGGAAAAGAGGAGCAAGGGATGAGCGTAACAGTCTTAACAACTAATATACTGCTTGATGTCTGATCCTTTTGCATACTAGGTACTTCAAGAAGATAACCAACACCTTATCCTGTCCCCCGTTCTATACGACTTATGTTGACCCTACAACTGCACAAGCTGTTTCATCAAAGATTCATCATAACTCTAAGTTCTGGCCCTTTTTCTATGATGCCATTGGTGCAATCGATGGTAGCCATATACCTATTGCCTCCCCAGCATCTATTCGTGAGCAGTACTGGAATTGCAAGGGATTTGCATCACAGAATGCACTTTTCATCACTGATTTCGACATGAGGTTCACCTACTCACTTACTGGATGGGAAGGATCAGCCATGGATGTGTGGGTGTATGACAATGTGATCAGCACTGATCTGGACATCCCAGAGGGGAAATATCTTCTTGCTGACACAGGGTATCCACTTTGCCACCAACTTCTTGTTCCCTATCGGGGTGTGTGATATCACCTTGCAGAATGGGGACAGGCAAGTGTCTGGTATATGTTGAATCACCCCATGGCACTCCAACTAATAATTTTCATATTAAAGACCCACAAATCGAGAGGAGTTGTACAATCTGTGACATGCATCTGTGCGCAACATGATAGAACACATTTTTAGTGTCTTTAAAAAGCGCTATCACATCTTTCTGTTACCTACAGAGTATGATCTTAAGACACAGGCCTCAATCCCAGCAGCACTATGTGCACTCCATAATTTTATTCTCATCCATGGCCCTCGAGATCCCACAACTACAGACGATGATGACACATCTGAAACACAGGCACATGAGGATGCTATGGGCAATAATGGACCTGCTGCTGATCAGGATGATATGTGGAGAGACAACATTGCACAGGCAATGTGGGAAAGTGTCACATCCCAGATTTCACCAAGTCCAACTCTGGCCAACTCCAGATGATCTCGGAGACAACCCTTGACCTAGGAACAATGGACATCCATAGAGTTACATATATCATCTCTGGACTTGTACCTCTTATTAGTGTCCTTTCATTATAGTCTACATTTCACCTGTCAGTTAGAACAGCTGTTCCAGCTGTGTTCCACCTCTATCCTGAGTTCTATGTACATTGCCTTCGCCTAGTAGTTCCGGACCCATACTTCCTCTGGATCTCAAACATATATAAACTCTTGTATTTCTCTGTCGTACCTTTAGTACAAATATTAACTAAGTCACCTCTACTTTGAGTCTGACTTCCCTTTTACCTTCCTCTACTCTAAATACGAGGACATGGGATTTGACAAAGGTGCGACATATAAGTCTTGTGCCAATGTCCTCACCCCTTTGTAACCTCCATACTCCATACCTCTGCACCTCCGTTGACTTCAGTCAAACCTCCGTTCCCCTTACCCCTATTCCCTTCGGACCTCTGTCAGGCTTGAACCCAGAGGAACTGGACTTGACAGTATATTTGTACTGAACTTGTCAAATTCCCTTCTGAACCCTTGTGGCTACACATACCACCTGAACCTCTCACACCAGTATGCTGCAGACTGCCTTTGGCAGCACTCGCACTGTACCCGGCGAATTCATCAGCTTGACCCAATGCACCGCACCTTCAGCTTCTGCAAGGTGGCATGCTGGTCCTACCCTGTCTCCACTCACTCTGCTCCCTGAAGACTGAATTTCTGAAGATCCTCATTTCTGGGTCTTATCAGAAGATGAAGAACACTTCTGGGGTGATGACTGCCCTGAAACTCTGTTACCAGGAGCTCAAGCAGGAGGTGGTGGTGGAGTTGATGATCCAGATGACCCTAACAACAATGACTCCTCTACTCCCAACTCTGATTGCCTCTTTGGATGCGAACCCAGAGAAAAAGAGGAAGTTAATTATGTCCCCTTGGCTTTCAAGCCATTCAATCAATTGGCTAATGCCATCCACGATATGACTCGCCAAGCACTTTGTCGCAAGGGTTCCTCTAGCGACACAAGGACCAAAGTCTGAGAACCAGACACCTTTGATGGGTCAGACCCAAGGGAGCTCCATTCCTTCATCGTGCAATGTGGGATTGGCTTCCAAGCCAATGAAAAGTCCTTCAGGAAGGACCAAAGCAAAGTAACTTTTGCTCAATCGTATCTCAAGGGAATGGCCCTTGACTACTTCGAGCCAGACTTACTCGGAGTTGTCACACTGGCCTGTCGTCCTCTCTGGATGACAGATTGGCAAGCCTTCCTATATGAGTTACAATCGAACTTTGGTCCACATGACCCTGTTGCTGAAGCAGAGGCTCAACTCGAGCAGCTGCATATGAAGGACACTCAGTGAATCTCCAAATACATTGTTGAATGGAACTGCCTTATGAACCAAGTCCGAGAATGGGGACCTGGTGCTCTCCACCAGAGTTTCTATAATGGACTTCCAGATCGCATCAAGGACGAGATCACTCATCACAGTAAACTGGACAATATCCACGACCTCCATGCTCTTTCTTAGCAGATCAACCAGAGGTACTGGGAGCATAAGGAAGAAGTTACATGCACTTCAAAGGCCTCCAGTATGACCTCCTCCAACACCCACAGCTCCAATAAGTCGTCGAGCTCCACTCTGACTAACTCTTCCAAGCCTAAGGATGACAAGTCCAAAGGTTCCTCTTCATCCTCCACCTCTGCCTCCAACTCCAGTTCTTCCAGGAGAGGAAACAACAAAAAGGGTAATAGCAACCCTTCCAAATCTGATATGATTGCTTCGAAGTTGGGCAAAGACAGAAAACTCCTTCCGGAGGAACATCAATGCCGAATGAACCTCAATCTGTGTCTCTTCTGTGGTGAGAGTGGACACTCTGCCAAAGACTGCCTGAAGTCCACTTCTAGAGCGTCAAAGGCCCGTGCAGCTACCATGACTACAGAAGCTCCAGCATCAACCTCTGCTTCTTTGGAGGTGAAAAAATAGATTGCAACTCTCATACATCTGCACAGGCTGGGAGTCGCATTAATCTGAACTGTGCTCTTATGGAGTTACATCTCAATGCATCCACTTTTTCTGATCTGAACTCTCTTCATTCAATTATCTCCATTCCTGCACATAACCTCTCCAATATACCCCTCCTTGTAGACTCTGGTTCTACCCATTGTTTTATAGACTCTGCTTTTATTGAAAAACACAGAATCTCTGCATACTCCATTGCTCCAATTAATCTCTGTCTCTTCAATGGCTTCTCAACCTCCATAATAACCTTCGTGGTAGATCTAACAATCTCCTTCGCTTCTGGTGTCTCCACCTCTGCTACATTTTATGTAACCTCATTGGATCCTTCATACAGCCTTGTTCTCAGACATTGCTGGCTCACCTGCTACAATCTGTTGATTGATTGGGTTACAAGCAGCATCACATTCTGAACTCCTGCAGATGGGATGTCAACCCCGATATCACCCTCCATACCTCCAAGCATCCCTTCCCTGTCACTAGTCGACACTCCTCCCTTGGGACGCTCTCTGGACTCACCTAAAGCTCCCAGACTTCCAGCTCCTCACATCTCCTTTGTAAATGCAGTCACTTTTCATCGAGCCTGCAAGATGGAGGGCTCCATTCAGTTCTCTCTTTCCCTCCAGTCTACTGAAGATATCTCTGCCTGCTCTGCCTCCACCTCTGTTGCTCCCTCTGATGAGGAGATCAACCTCTCTGGTGTTCCTTTGGAATACCATGACTTCGCGGACATCTTCAGCAAGCAGAAGGCTGATACCCTTGCCCCTCATCAGCCTTATGACTTGAAGATTGAGTTGGAGGAAGGAGCAGAACCCCCTATTGGAAAGATTTATTCTGTTTCCACCACCGAACAACAATCCCTTTGTGACTTTCTGGATGAACACCTTAACATCAGATTCATACAACAATCTACGTCTTCACATGCAGCTCCAGTGTTGTTTGTCTGGAAGAAAGATGACTCCCTTCGACTTTGTGTCGACTTCCGAGGATTGAACAAAATCACATGAAAAGACCACTACCCACTTCCCCACACCTCCGACCTCCTTGACACCCCCTCTGGAGCCAAGGTCTACACTAAAATTGATCTCCAGCATGCGTACCATCTGGTCCATATCAAGGAGGGAGATGAGTGGAAAACCTCCTTTCACACTTGCTATGGCTCCTTCGAGTGGTTGGTCATGCTGTTTGGACTTACCAATGCTCTGGCAGCCTTCCAGTGGTTTGTTAATTCCATCTTTGTAGACTTGCTAGATGTTTTCATTGTGGTTTACCTTGACGACATCCTGATCTACTCCCATGATATGGAATCACATTGTAAAAACGTCTGAGAAGTTCTCCAGCAACTCCAAGCTAATGGCCTATGTATATGCCAAGCTGGAGAAGTGTGAATTCCATGCCAACACAGTTGAGTACCTCAGGTATGTACTTTCCCCTACCAGCCTCTCCATGGCCTCCGACAAAATCAAGTCAATCCTGGATTGGCCTGAACCTAGAAAGGTCAAGGACATTCAGTCCTTCCTGGGCTTTGCCAACTTTTATCATCATTTTATCCAGGGTTACTCTGATATAGTCGTTCCACTGACTCGCCTCACTCACAAGGAAGTCATTTGGGACTTCTCTGACGTCTGTCGGAAGTCCTTCCAATGTCTCAAGGACACTTTCACTTCCGCTCTGGTGCTCGTTCACTGGACTCCAAATGTCCCCATCACCATCGAGACTGACACCTCCAACTATGCTGTTGCCAGCATTCTCTCCATTACCACTTCATCCGATAAAGAACTCCACCCCATTGCATTCTTCTCCTGGACTTTAACTGGAGCAGAGTTGAACTACGACACACACGATAAGGAGTTACTGGCAATCTTTGAGGCATTCAAGTCCTGGTGACATTACTTGGAAGGCTCTCCGACCTCTATAGACATCCTCATGGACCACAAGAACCTCGAATATTTTTCCTCGACAAAGCTCCTGATGCACCACCAGGCCCATTGGTCCGAATATCTTAACCAGTTCAATATGGTTGTTTGTTACTGGCCTGGTAAGCTCGGAGCAAAACCAGACACTTTGACTAGACGCTGGGACGTCTACCCCAAAGAGGGGGATAAGGACTTCACTTGTATCAACCCTGACAATTACAGGTCGATTTTTACCCCTGAACAGCTTGTGACCTCCCTCTGAGCCACTGTTCTTGAGGCTTTGTTACTCCAGGGATCTGCACTAATTGACATTGAGCAACTTCAGTCTGACATCCTTTCAGCACTCCCCAGTGATCCTGTTGCGTCCCCCCTCCTGTCTTCTACATCATTAGATCCACGTTGAAGTATCAACTCCAAAGGATTCCTCCTCAGGAACAATCACATCTACGTCCCAGAAGCTAATAACCTCTGACTTCGATTACTCCGGACATTCCACAACCATCCGACTGCAGGACATTTTGGTCAGAATCATACCCTGGAGCTCATTCATCATGAATACACATGGCTGAAAATCCAGACTTTCGTAAAAGACTACATTAGCTCCTGTACAGTCTGTGCTCGCACAAAGTCTCCTCATCATCATCCTTACGGTTTCCTGAAACAACTTCCAGTTCCGGAGAAGCCATGGAACTCAATCTCCATGGACTTCATTGAACAGCTTCCCTCTTTGGAGGACTATACTGCCATCCTCATAGTAGTCGACAGACTATCCAAACAATGCATCTTCATTCCGACCCACGATACGATCACCTCCACAGGACTCACCAAGTTGTTCCTCATCCATGTCTTCTCCAAGCATAGAGTTCCCTTCCATGTCACCTCCGACAGGGGCTCCAAGTTTGTATCACACTTCTTCCAGTCTCTAGGTAAAGCTCTCAACATGTGTCTCCACTTCACCTTCAGATATCATCCAGAGGGGGATGGCCAGACAGAACGAGCCAACCAGACGCTCGAACAATACCTCTGGATATATTGCAGTTATCAGCAAGACGACTGGTCTGAACATTTGCCCCTTGCAGAGTTCATCTATAATAACACTCCTAGTGCTACCACTGGAGTATCTCCGTTTTTCACCAATAAAGGATATCACCCCAACTTCTCCATCCACTCTGATCATGACCTTACTTCCTCCACAGCTAAGTCCTATGTCACGGACTTGAATGAACTCCATGACTCAGTTCCTTCGATTGGAGATGCTGGAAGCACAAAAACGCTACCAAGGACCAGCAGACAAAAGACAAAGTCCTGCTCCAGATTTCCAGGTTGGTGACCAAGTGATGCTTAAAGCGAAGTACCTCCGTTCTACACGACCATCCAAGAAGCTCTCCAAGAAGTTCCTGGGTCCCTTTAGCATCATTGTGAAACCTGGTACTCTCTCCTTCACTCTCTGTCTACCTGAATCCATGAAATCTCTACATCCCATTTTCCATGTTTCACAGCTAGAACCTTCAGTTCCGAACACCATTCTGAACCATGTCCAACCTCTGCCACCTCCAGTTGAGGTTGAAGGTGAACCAGAGTATGAGATTGAGGAGATATTAGACTTCAAGATTGATTGGAGAAGGTGTCATTGCCAACTCCTGTACTTGGTATGCTGGTTAGGATATGAAGGTACTGATGACGAAACCTCCTGATTACTTGCTATGGAGTTAGGACACACAACGGACTTTGTCTCAGACTTCCATCAGAAGTACCCAGACAAGCCCACCAGGTCTGCTCCCTGCTTAATCACTCTGTTCTTTCTCTCTTTCTTTTTCTTCTCTGACTCTGTTTGTATATATAACAACAAAAAACACTAAAGAACTTATTACTCTACTCCTTTTCTCCTTCTCCATCTGCATCTGTTCCCTCTGCGAGCAGAGCCTCCAGCTCTCAATCAGTGTTCTTGCTCCTCTCTGTGGTCAACTCCACCAACTCTTCCACTGGCACATCCTCCTCTTTCTCCTCTGAATTGTCCCCTCTGTACACCTCCATCGTCTTCAGTTCGACGAGTTGTGCCAGACTGTGGGTGGACCACATCACGTGACCTTGGATAAAGTGTCCAGACCAACTTTCCACTCAGGGGTTCTCCTGGCAGGCCTTGAGGGCTCAGCCTAAGAGGAGGATACTGTCACATCCCAGATTTCACCAAGTCCAACTCCGGCCAACTCCAGATGATCTTGGACAACCCTTGACCTAGGAACAACGGACATCCATGAAGTTACATCATCTCCGGACTTGTACCTCTTATTAGTGTCCTTTCATTATAGTCTACATTTCACCTGTCAGTTAGAACAGCTGTTCTGGCTGTGTTCTGCCTCTGTCCTGAGTCCTATGTACATTGCCTTTGCCTAGTAGTTCCAGACCCATACTTCCTCTGGATCTCAAACATATATAAACTCTTGTATTTCTCTGTCATACCTTTAGTACAAATATTAACTAAGTCACCTCTACTTTGAGTCTGACTTCCCTTTTACCTTCCTCTACTCTAAATACGAGGACACAGGATTTGACAAAGGCATGACATATGAGTCTTGCGCCAACGTCCTCACCCCTTCATAACCTCTGTACTCTGTACCTCTGCACCTCTGTCGACTTTGGTTGAACCTCCATTCCCCTTACCCCTATTCCCTTTGGACCTCCATCAGGCTTAAACCTGGAGGAACTGGACTTGACAGAAAGCTATCAAGAAGTCTTCGGAAAACGGTGCCAGTCCGGGTGGTAGGTACTTAGAGAAAGACATGGGTATGGGTATGATGAGTGGGGGCCCGCCAACCCATGGATCCATGAACCCATACCCATGACCCATGGTCTACCCATGGCCTTTTTAAATACTATTACAAATGCACAAATTCGAGTTGACATATGTGCTGTACAATTTCATCAAACTTTAAATTTGTTCAGACTAAGCAAATCGAGATCCAGGTCACCCAAACTCCACTACTAGCTCCCACCATGCTTCCGAAACGGAGATCTCGTCCCACAGAGAAGGCTCAAGCCCTCATAGCAACCAGTGCTGCATCAAACCAGACAAAACCCGTGGGTTCCAAGGAACCTGCAACAGGTAATAGAGGTTCTCAGCTTCTGAAGCATGGAGATTCTCATACCACTACCAAATTGATGATGTGCAGGAAACAGCACGTCTGTGCCCCTTCGCCACCAAAGTGTGCCAGACGATCAGCCAACTCAATCGTCATTGTGTCATTCAATGACACATTGTCTGCTGTAACACTCAATATCTGTGGTCATCCATCAGGTGAGTTTGCGAACAATATTCTTCGACCGAGATACCTTATCTGATATTTCAAACTCAGTCAGGATGTTCGCAAATGCCTCAGCCATGTTTGCACCGCTGTGGGACTAATATACACAGTATTTTAATAAGGTATGTATGTCATTCGTGATGTTGTTGTAATGTACCATGGTCAGCTCAACCACATCTAGGACCATGGCAAGCGGCTTGCCCTCATGCACAAGATGGACTGTCATAGCTACAAACATCAGCAAACCTACATTTTTTCTGAGTTATCAAAATTGGCAATGACATTGCTGAGCTGTCTGACTTGACTGACAGCATGCTATCAGTGCTATCATTCATAAGTAATTCATTGCTATCAGCATTCTCAGAGCTATCAGCATATCAGCTTGTCAATTCACAAGTGATA
>JBBPJQ010000787.1:0-16736 GCA_038088795.1 Boletus rex-veris
TTGAAGCCCTATTGCATCACGTTCCCACACGGAGGGCTACATTCTGTGTATACCCGAGGTTTCTGCTATTGACGACCGCGTTGGTTGTTGAAGGCTGTGCGTCTCTTCATTCGTGCACGGCCTGACGCTGATGTTGAGCGCGCAGATACCATCTCTCTGCCAAACTTTACCGGAACGCTCCGTTTCGGAGATAAATATATCCACAAGCTAGTGGGTCGGATCGGAACGTTGGACACTGCCTATTGTTGGCGGCCGTCGGGGAGCTCATCAAATGTGGTATTTCTGACCGCGAGAGACAGCCCGTGTTCGGTGGCAGTCACGGTGGATTATCACTGGCAACCGTAAGGATCTCTTTCGACCCATTCTGGCGATAGTGTCGTAGTCGTCGGACAATACCCAGCCGGTTCAAGGCTATCGTCATGATCAACCCGGTGATGTCGTCGGATTTGCCGGATTTCCCCTTTGCAGAAATCGGGCTCTCGCATCCACCCAGTACGGGTGTCGCCCCCGAGGTGTACAAAAGGCTATACGACGCTTCCCCTATCGCACACGTCGGCAACGTCCGCACACCGGTGTTGCTGATCCTCGGTGACAGCGATTTGCGTGTGCCACCCACGCAGGGCAAGAGCTACTTTCACGCACTCAAAGCGAGGGGTGTAACGGTGGAGATGTTGAAGCGATCAAGGTGGCATTCGAGCCTATACGGGACTGGTTCAAGGTACATACCCGGAGATGATGACTAGCTGTGTTTGATTACAAGGCGATGTGTGAATAGTTGTAGTTTTGTTACTCACAGTACGACACTGTCCGTTTGCTCGTTTCCGAGCATTGTTCACACATGATCGTTTCCCATTCCGCGGTGAGTTGATAAGCGGATCGCATCGTACAACCTGGTCCGAGCGAAGCTGCAAATGCCAGTGCTTAACACAGCCGCGTCCGAGTCAGCGCCGAGGCCCCAAATCGGCCCCATGCAAGGTAAATTAAGCACGATTAATTTCGGGTGGCTTCATATGACCCCCCCCGTCTGGACCTTTGCTCGTGTGTGGCATGTGCCATCGCCCCCTTTGAACGCATTCCCATCGCCACAGTGCATGCCCTGACAAAAAGGCCTCTTCAATTCTCTTCTTCCGATTCAAGTCTTTTTTTTCTTCTGTTCCTCCTCATCACTGTCATGTCCTCTGGCTCTCCATCGGCGATGGCTATATCCCTCGCCAGAGGTCCTCTGGTGGGCACGTTTCTCGGTTTAATGCAAGTGTTTGCTTCTCGTTACCCTGCACCCGCACCCGCACTGACCCGAGTTTCCTTCCCACTGGCTGGGGACGACACTCATCGACATAGATTGTACGGGGTGACGTGCGTACAAGCTTTTTTTTACTTTCGGACGTACGAACGGGACGGTTGGAGACTCAAATCGACGGTACGTTTTTTTTCCCCCGGCCCCGCGGATCCCGAATATCGCTCACCTATATGTTTTCTAGGTTGCCTTGCTAGTGTGGGAACATGTCTCTCGCACGGATCCTTGATGCTCATGGTTTTGCTCTCTCTTTCTCTTTTGCTCTCCTGTGACAGGTTTCTCGACACGGTACATGCGGCGTTGACCATGTGGGTCATCGATGATTATTTGATTGCCAAGTATGCAGACGTGGCTGCGTTGGATTTGGCAACATTGTGCGTGCCCTCGATTTCGTCTCTTCTTGTTTTTGTGCGTGGCAGTTGATGTTGAGCTGTTTGATAAAAAGGTCCTATGTGGTGAGTGTTGGATCCGTGTTCGTCGAGGAAAAGATCTGGTGACACTGTGGATTACTTTCAAAAGTCGACGTACACGCTCGGGGTGAGTGCTCGAGTCCATCGATCTGGCAGTCATCACATGTGCTGACCTACGGAAGCTGGTCATCGATTTCTACGTGTACATGTGCGTCGCGTCGCGTTGGCTTTGGTGTGTGACTTGCTCAACTCGGCTGCTGATAGGTACTTTACCTGGCGGATATGGTTATGTCAGTTCAGTTATTCGTGTGTCGTCTCTCAGAGGGGGATCTCATCGACATTGTTCGTCCAGTCACAAATAGTAAATGGGTCGTTGTTCTCATGGTAGGTCTTCTTTGACCCTCGTTTGCGTCATCGTTCCTGAACACCACTATCATTGACAGATCGCACTCTCCGTTTCACGGACAGGCAAGTTCGGCTCCAGCTTTTCGATTCCGCTGACACCTTGCCATCTCCCAGCCATCAGCATCGTTGCCACCATTCTCAGGTACCCTCTCTCGTTCACATCGTCACCCATGCCCACCTGCCCCCATTTTAGCGCTTCCGAACCGACTCTGAACGACTATCTATCCAACCCACGAACCCGAACGCTCATCCTCGTCGGAAACACGCTATTCATCGTCGGCGACACCTTCTCAGCTTGCGCGATGGCATACCACCTCTCCAAATTCAAATTGTGGGTGCATGCGCCGCAGCGAACGCAACCACGACCGCAACCACGACCGCAACCACGGCGGATCGACACCGTCTTGAATCGGTTGTTTATTTTTGCCGTCGCCACGGGGGCATTGACATCGTGCGTAGGATACATGCGTCGTTTGTGTTTGAGTGGTGATTGATGGCACTGACCCACCGCGTAGACTCGTCGATGTGATTGCGCTCATCTTGGTACGTTCCCCCTCTCTCCCCGTTTCGCACCCACAGCTGACCGATGTCCCCCCTCCCTCCCTCGACAGACGGTCGCACAACCAAACAGCTTCGCGTTCCTAAGTACCATTCTCATTCAAACACGACGTACGTCCTGTCCCTCCCTCCCTTTTTTTTTCTTTTTTCTGACGCTAGTCCCTAACGCTCACGTTGACAGTATACGCCAACTCGCTTCTCGCATCGTACGTCCCCCCCCTCTTTGCTCTCTCCTTGACACGCAACCCAACCTGGACAGACTCAACATTCGCAACGCCGCCGCGCGCCTGTTCGACGACACGAGCGCCAACCCGAGCAACACCCACGTCGAATTACCAGCGATATCCCTCCGCTTTGCTCGGCCTTCAGAGGTATCGAGCGAGTCCGAGTTGGAGGCGGGGACAGGGACGGGCGTGGATACGCAGGTGGCTGGGGATGAGAGTGAAGGAGGGAGAGGGATGGGACAGGAACACAGTGTGCGCCTCTTTCTTTCTCTCCATCCTGGACGCTAGACTAAACAGCATACGTCAGACAAGTAAACCAGACATCGAGTCGTGGCAGACGACCTGCGTACAAAATCGGACTTTGCTCACGCATGATCATCTAATTTTATAGTCGCTCCATCTTCTTGCACTCGTATTGATACCATCGCATCTGTTATCCTATCTGTTATACCGATACTTTTTTTCTATTGATAAACATCGTGGTCCAGAGTGATATTACATGGCTGTATAGACAATCGTGGCCAGCGTGCAAAGGGAGAGAAATGGTCGGAACAGAATAAATGTAATAAGAGAAACGAGGAGAAAGAGATACATATATGCGTCGTGCAACGCGAACCGGAGTTCCCCACCGAATAAATATTACCTGAGAGAGCGTGTGGTGGGAAATGGACGCGATCGCGTCGCAAAATGTCTATCCATCTACTGCTTTGCCTTGGCAGCCATCTACACCCGGGACGTTAGAGAACGAGAACAAGGGGGGAGTAACCAAAACGCACCAAGTTGAGCGCAGAACCAGCCTTGAACCATTCAATCTGACCCTTGTTGAACGAGTGCGCAAGGGAAATTTCCTGGTAAGACGTCAATATCGACTTCACAGTACACCATCTCGAGCACTGACATCCTTGGTACCGTCAATGTGCTTGGCAACGAGCGTCAAGTTCTTGCCAGGAGCAAACGACTCGAGACCGAGAATGTCCACCTTGTCGTGGGATTGAAGCTTGTCATAGTCCTCAGGGTTGGCAAACGTCAGGGCGAGCATACCCTGCTTCTTCAAGTTGGTCTCGTGGATACGAGCAAAGGAGCGGACAATGATCGCAAGACCACCCAGGTAACGAGGCTCGAGGGCAGCGTGCTCACGCGATGAACCTTCACCATAGTTATGGTCACCAATGACGACCCACTTGATGTCGTGGTCACGGTAGTAGGCAGCAGTTTGAGGGATACCACCGTATTCACCAGTAATCGAGTTCTTGACCTTGTTGGCCTCACCGTTCTCAGAATTAATAGCACCGATCAAGCAGTTCTCTGGGAAGAGGTGAGATGCGGTGCCATATGAAACATTGCAACTCACGGGAAATGTTTTGCAGATGTCCACGGTACTTGAGCCAAGGTCCACCAGCGCTGATGTGGTCCGTTGCTACCATGCGACAATTAAAACCACCAATATTAGCCACAAGATTCGTTCACTTACTGCACTTGCCCTTGACCTTGATCAAGACAGGGAGATCAGTGGGGGTCTTGCCATCCCAAGGCTTGAAGGGCTGAAGGAGTTGAAGCCGTTCACTGGCGGGGTTGACAGCGACGGCAACGGCAGCACGGTCTTCAGGGGGAGGCTGGAAGGTATCCTGACCAGGATCGTATCCACGAGGAGGAAGCTCATTGCCAGAGGGGTCCGAGAACTTGAACGGTTTGCCATCAACGCCAGTCAAAGTATCAGTGACGGGGTTGAAGGTGAGGTCACCAGCAAAGGCCATCGCAGTCACGATGTCGGGAGAGGCAACGAAAGCATGGGTAGCGGGGTTGGCATCATTACGACCAGTAAAGTTGCGGTTGTAAGAAGTGATGACTAGGTAGAGTTAGAGCGTATTCTCGAATGATGCAAAGAGGTGACTTACTCGAGTTGACCTCTCCCTTCTTAACATCCTTTCTGTCCCATTGACCAATACAAGGACCACAGGCATTGGCAAGAACGAGACCACCGGCTTCCTCAAATGCACCCATTTGACCATCGCGCTCGATAGTAGCACGAATTTGTTCGGAACCAGGGGTGATCGTGAACATGCTCTTGACCTGAAGACCGTGTGCAGAGGCTTCCTTGGCAATCGAAGCAGAGCGGGACATGTCTTCGTAGGAAGAGTTGGTGCAAGAGCCAATGAGAGCGACCTTGAGTTCCTGTGGCCAGTTATTCTTCTTGACCTCCGAGGCAAACTTGGAGAGAGGGGTAGCAAGATCAGGAGTAAAGGGACCGTTGATGTGAGGCTCAAGCTCGGACAAGTTCTATTCCAGAAGGGTCAGAGTGCACACTGGACACCGAGAACAGAGACGTACAATATCAATGACCTGGTCATACTCGGCGCCTTCATCAGCCTTGAGGTTGTGTGAGAAGCGCTGAGCGTATTGGGCAATTTCTGAACGCTTGGTTGCATTCAAGTAGTCGACCATGCGGTTGTTGAAGGGGAAGAGCGAGGTCGTAGCACCAATCTCAGCACCCATGTTACAGATCGTAGCCATGCCCGTGCAAGAGAGTGACTCGACACCAGGACCGCGGTACTCGACGATGGCACCCGTTCCACCTTTGACAGTCAAGATACCAGCAACCTTGAGGATGACATCTGGACACGATCTATGAGCGACACAAACGCAATAAGCTAGCTCAACAAACCGACCTTTGGGAGTGGTCCAACCAGCAATCTTGCCAGTAAGGTTGACACCAATCACCTTGGGGCACTTGAGCTCCCAAGGAATATCAGCCATGACATCGACAGCATCCGCACCACCCACACCACACGCAACCATCCCAAGACCACCCGCATTGGGCGTGTGCGAATCCGTCCCAATCATGAGCCCACCAGGGAACGCATAATTCTCCAAAATGATTTGGTGAATAATGCCAGAACCAGGTTTCCAAAAGCCGAGACCATACTACCCCATGCCAACTTTAGGCAAGATGCGTCACATGCAACAAAAGAAACAACCCACCTTGGCGGTGGCCGTCGCCAAGAAATCATACACTTCCTTGTTGATGTCGATGGCCCGCGCCAAATCCTTAGTACCGCCCACCTGAGCTTCGATCAAGTGGTCACAGTGAACGGTCGTAGGCACGGCGGCCGTCTCCATACCTGCCGACATGAACTGCAACAACGCCATCTGCATTACGTCAGCGCATAACCGGGCCGGGACATGCTCGAAATGGGCCTACTTGGGCAGTCGCATCCTGACAAGCGACACGCTACAACGACGCCCATTCGTGAGCGAACAACAAACAGCAAACAGCAAGACAGACGTACGTCGGGACGAAGTTTGAGGTAGCTCACACCCCGGGTGAGATCCTGGTGATGAGGATCGTCCAAATGACCATACACAATCTTTTCCGACAATGTCAGTGGGCGGCGCAACCTAGACCACGAGCGAGCGTCAGCGAGTGTCTGACCGAGGGTAAAGAGTGTCCAAGCACCTGTCGCGGACGATGGCGAGGTTGTCCTCGATACGCTGGTAGTTTATGTACGCGCCCTTTTCGAGGAGCGACATGGGAACCTTTGTATCACCGATACGTGGTGCGACGGTGGCCATGCTAGCGGTGGAGATGCGCACGCAGCGCAGAGCATGACAAGCTCGTGGAGTGACTGTGAGCATCGTCGGTCAAAGCGTCGACGGACGACACGAATTTACAAAAGTTGAAGTCAAGAGAAGAGAGTGCTTGTTCCGGCTGTTTCCGGTATATGCCAACCCTTCAGCCAATCAGAATTCACTATTTATAAATATTATCTCCGAAAGTCGGCCGTTCTTTCGCCGATCACCGTGGGTGTATACAACTCTCAATCACATACTGACCGACGCATACCCGAAACTCGTTCCCTCCAATCCCCTCGCAATCAGTGTAAACTGTTGCGCAGCCTCCCTCAGCCTCTTTGGCGACCTCGTCCTAGTAAATACGTCAGCATGATATCACCAGATCTGCCACAAGACCAACCCAATAACCCTGACAAACGCTCGTTTAGCTTCGGGGGTAGCCTTGGACTGCACGAAATCATCCTACAGATCGGTAAGCGACAGCCTGATTCTGACGAAGCAGACACGTACCGTAAACAGTATCTCGTCCATCCATTCCCGCGTTTCACATTGGTATTTCGAGGCAATCGTCGACAAGAGCTCGATCAAATTCTGAGTCGCCGACCTCGGTGCTACACCCGCGAACCCTGTGAGAACCGCCCGAAGAATCGGCCGACCATGCATTTGAAACAGGAGCGTGCCGGCCTTTCCGAAGTCATCGCTCCCCGCAGTGCGCCGAATGAGCGTTTCCTATCGAGTCAATCACTCAGCCCATTGTGTCTAAGGCGGGACGATCATCGTCAACGCACCAGGAACGTGCATGTCGCAACAAGTGAATAACGCTCTTGGAGCGACAACGACCTGACCGCACATTGTATCAGCGCATCGAGGGCACCTGGTGGTAGATTGTAGAAGACTGCCAAAAAGTGCTTGGCCACCTGTCCATACAAACGTCTTTAATATATGGCGATAGTCTGATCAGATGAAAAACGCACACTGTCCAAGCAGCTAAAGAATGCCTGTACAATGTCAGGGTTCTGTCATCACATCAGTACAAATACTCGCTCCTCATTTCGACTCACAGATTCCATCGCTCCCGGTTGACCGAGCATTGACAACGATGTCTGCAGCAAAACAGGTAGTGCATTCGACACCACTGACATCCCCTCGACGTTTGGTGGTGTTTTCAACGTCGAATTCACAAACGTCATGGGCGGGTCCAGTTGAATGATGAGCATGTTGGCCAGCGAGAGCCACACTGCCGTGAGCTGCCTTTGTGACGCAATACATATCAGCCCCAACAATGGTCCCGGCGGAAGAGATAACAGGGTAATGTCACTCGGCAAAGAAGTAATCGAGCGTAAAAACTCGCTGAGCGCCTGCACGTCGCACGCTGTCAACCCACCTCATATCTCACGAAATAAGACTCACGTCAGACACGCTCGCATCCGTCGACCACAGCTCAAACGCGCTCCCCACCGCTGCAAATAAACTTTCTCGCAGCTTGGCCATCCTGTAATCTTCCCGAGCCTGCCGCAAGCGGTCCGCCTCTGCCAGCTCTGCAGGCGTTTCATCAATGATCAGTAACGAATCTACGGTGCGCGTGAGACCCTTGACTACGCCTGACAGCGTCTGAAGCTGGACGATCGCTACAGCACGCGCCTCTTCGGGAAGCTAGCATAAGATTATATACGCCTCAACAACGCCACAAATGAAACATCACAAATACACACCTGCGACGAGGATCGCAAGGCCTGTTCGAGCTTCTCCACTACAGGACTCACTATAGCGAGGACAGGTGGAATTCCTTCTTCAGGCGGCAGCGCCTGAATGACACTCGCTATCGACTGCAAGACCTTGCTCTTCTCCGTGTCCTAAAATGCCAATACTGAGAGAAACCAGGACGTATGGCTACAACATCACTCACGGGAATACCAGTCAACCCAGCGTGCAACTCTGCAAATGCCCCTATATGCGGCGCTAGGGCGGCTCGGTTGGCATCGCAGAGGTCCCGAAGCGCATTCGCAGCCGGAAGACAGAGCGACGGCTCAGACAAGGCGGAAACGACGTACGAAATGGCGTTCATGAGAAGAGAGGGTGACAATGTGGGTGTGCTCGTGATGGACTGAGTGGTGAACCACGACGCGTACGTTCCTTTACACGGAACGTGCTTAAATCAGTCCTATCTTGCGACAAAAACTCAAAACATGGCTTACCAGTGAGGCTGAGCGCCGTGCGTCGTATCCTGTCTTGGCCGGTGGCCGGTAGGCGACCGAGCACGTCCGGTCCAAACAATCGAGCGAGGTGTTGGTTGTCTTCAAGAGGGATAGCCTCCTGAATCGACATGATACAATGCAAGGTAGCTTCTATTTCCTGAGAGAATAACATACCAGTAAAATGAAATCGAATTGGACATGGCGGAACACCCTACCTCCCATCCATTAGATTCAGGTCTGTCTGCGAGACGTTCTTGTATATCATTCAAGTAATACCCCACCATGTCGTTGCGGAGGATATAGTATCTGAGAACTGTCAACCTCGTCGACAGTGCCAATATCATGTACGTACGCATTGATGAGCGTATCACCCACATCCCTCCGATAACTGCAATTCATGAGCAGACTGGTTTGCCAAAGGAGAAAACACTGACACCTGAAACTTGTCTACCTGATCTATCTCGTAGTCAGCACACGCGTTCTTGCGCCTAAATCTTAAACGACCCACCTTTCGGCCATCTACTCAGTACGTTCTGAGGTGGCCATGCAACCTTGCTCCTCAAAATCTTCACGAGCTCCACATACACAGCATTCACCAACGCCAACCTATTGCTTTCTTCCACATCCGGGGGCGGCACGCTACCATTCTCATCGTCCCCTTCGTCCCCTTCGTCATACTCGACACTCCAGAGCGATTCCTGAAAGAGATACCAAAACCCCAGCGTCATCTCGCTCTCCTCTTCGTCTACACCAAAATAACCAGGCAAACCCGTGTAGCCGAGCAACAGTCGAAGAAAACTCTGCACGAGCTGCGATCGCGTGTGTGGAGAACCAGCTACCAGCTGCTGCAAGGTGATATTCGTGGCAAAGTACGTATTCGAATGGTCGCCGAGGGTGACGATGAGCTTACACAGCGAGTGAGAGAGATCAGAGGCTTCTCCGGCTGCAATGTGATATGTAACATGTCTGGTATGGAGGACGAGTGAACGTACAGGATTTACTGGATTGGAGAATCCGAGGACCCCACGTGTCGATCCAAACGAGCAGTGGAAGCGTGAGCGACATGACCCCCGCACCACCTGCCAAAGAAGAACGTGTCATAATTTCCTGCAGCGCATCCGAAGCCGGAGAGAACACTTCAGGATCAATGTCAGCCTCCGGGCTCGGAGGCATCAAGAGCGAGATCAACATTGGAATCAGTGGCGTGACATCGCTGCCACGACGTTGGTTAATCCATCGACAAGGTGCTCACGACGGCAACACGTACTTTCCACGAAGCACCGACATCCACGCTTGTAGACACTTGAGTGCCGAGTCTAGTTCACGACCGCGCATTTGATCTCGGGGTTGGGTGATGATGGTGACGACTGCCCGTACGACGAGCGGTGCAGCATCGAGGAGCGTCTGATGCATCTGCATTCTGACTCGGTCATCGGTCTGGGATGTGTGGAGATAAGGCTCGAGAGAGGCTCACCGGCTCATTCCAATCAAGTCGGCCGTCTCGACTTCTTCCGCCACGATGGACAAGAAATCGAGCAAGATTTCCGTCGGCGTGCCCTGGCTAGACAAGAACTCGACCGTCGAGACGATCCAATCCGGCCACGTCGACGGCGAACCCGGGGCGATCTTCAACGCCAACGACGTAATCTAACACCGTCTGTCAGACACATCAAAACGCAACCTAGTTGAATCGCATTTACCGCCACGAACAGCTTTCGAAGGATGATTTTGCCCTTGCCTGACACGATCGAGTGGGATGTGAGTTGGAGTACCAAATCACGTAGCGACGTCGCGTTGTCCGCTGGAAACGTGTCCCTGGTGTCTGTCAATCGAACGCGTTCGCGTGCGCATGGTCGGGCGACGCACCAATCTCTCGCGATTTTGACCTGGACGGTGTGTGCACCAAAGAACTGGACGTTGGCGTCGTCGTAATTCAGAAATGGGATGACCAGACCCCATGCCTCGTATCGTTTTTGGATGTCGAAGAGTTCTTGTTGAAGACGGCGTTGGGTGTCTGAAGAGCCGGCGCTGGTGGGGTTGTAGGCTTGTTGTATGAGCTACATGGGGTTGGATGGGATCAGGCGAGGGCAGTTTTTGGAGATCGCAAACTGGTGTGTACCTGGGCGGCTTGGACGACGTCGGACTGAGGCAGGGTCGGAAGAAAACTTGGGTTTGCCATTCAGAAAGTGTTTAGGACGAGTCACGAGCCCACTGAGAATCACGTTGCGATGCACATGGCACACTAGTACTTAAGACGCGTCTACAAGTTTGATACTGCAGCCTGCTGCGCCGCGGCTTCCTTCGGTCGCACCGACATGCCGGATCTTGTCCATGCATCCATGTGTAACGACCATGCGCAATATCAACTACAAGTCCCTGTTACTGTACAATATTTGGAACCCCGCTTCGGCAAGGTGAGCGACATGTAGCGTAACAAAGGTCTCTGGAGAACTACTGCAGTATTGTTCGTTCAACTTCGCAGACATATGTATAGTGTAAAACTTATATGTGTATATTTAGTCGAATGCCGACTCGCTGAAACGTATAATAGAGTTTGAGCGGAGGAGGCGGAGCCCGAATACCTTGCAGATGCCGGCTTGCCGAACTGGCTGGCCCATCCTTAACAGCATCGTCCACATACAGCCCGTTGTCCCACAGATCTCGCCCCTGGTCGACCTGCCAACCTTCGACCTCGACCGCAATGTCTATAGGCACATCTTCCGCCGATAACCCCAAGTTAGAAACAAGTTCTCCGCCATTCGTTCATACTTCTGAATCTTTAAAATATGCTGTTACCCACGTTTTTCTTCCTCCTAAGCTCCCCGACACCAACGACTATACCCCAAAGAGCGATCATTCTCTTGCTCGTGCAGTATGCACTGCTGCCAATGCTTATAGCGCCCGGATCTGCGGAACCTTTGAACATGCTCAGTGGCATCACATCGTAAAGATGTTAGACAACCTACAAGCCTCTGTCCAGTCTGAGGACATGGACAGTCACCGTGTCATCTTTCAGCTGCGTGGAATGCAAATAGGAGGTACGTTCACAGATTTCCTATAGATCCATGTTGACAACCTCTAGATATCCTCCCATTTTTCATCCGACATCAAAACGCCGCCATTATCCTCACGAGACGGGAGAACTTTACGTTGTGCGAGTCTTTTGTGGTGTACCCAAATAGATTTACTACACCGGAAATTGTGTGCTCTCAGACACGCTCGTATCCCGAGTCGGCCGTCGAGATTCCAAACGTGGTATTTGACGACGGGGACCTTCAATCTAGATTGGCCAATTTTCTTTCTCACCCGCATGCTATCGATCCGGATTTCCCCCTCCCTCATCCCGGTCATCCAGAATACGCCAATGCATTGCTTAACAAAGCCTTGAAAACCGCTGATGCTACCCGTGTAACCATACGTGCAGTACTGGTTAAACACGTTCGTGACCCCGTTAGCCCATCGTCCAAAGTCATTGTTCCTTGGCATCGCTCGGCTCTCTGGTTTTTCATCAGGGTCACACTCCAAACCTCTGTTAATCGCTATCCTGGACCTGCTTCTTACAAACGATTTGTGTTGTTCTTTATGTGCACACTTGCAAGTGACGAAAAGAATACAAATCTCCCCAGTGATCTACTCCACCTCATGTCATCTCGAATTCCCCAACGTCTGAGGAAGCTCGTCTCTACCCCTGACTGGCTCTCCGAGGTAGCACTTAAAACATGCGTTTATCTCCGAGAGATTCTTAATGCCGGGTGGCAGCAGAGCATCCGCCTTTCCCCGTTTCGGAATCCTTCCCAGGATGAACTAACAAGAGACACGCGAATCTCGCTCCCGAACGCTCATGAATACATCCAGAACGCTCTTCAAAATCCTCCTCACCAATATAGGCGTACTCCCATCTGTCGGGGCCATCGTATCCACGGCACTATAGGCGATTTCTTGTCTTCGAATGGGGCCTTTTTTGATGAGGCATACGACGCCAATTCCGAAGCTACTCTCTATGATGTCGAGCGGTCGGTTGAAGAAGGCATTGACGATTGGCTTGCCTGCGTCACGAATGTGGACGAGGGATGCAAACAACTCCAAATATTGATGGATCAATATGTGATGAAGTCATATAACTTGCGGACGTTTGAAGGTGATCCAGATATTATGTCCATCAGGCTGTTAACGGTGATCGAGCTCTATGTCGCACTCGATAAGCTTGTTGTGAGGGAGATACCTATGCTGACGGACTATTCCCCTGGAATACCGGTGTCTGTGCTGCAAAGAATGCACCTACGCAAGGCAACACATCTCCATCGTCTTTCCTGCGCATACTTGTACCTCTCTGCACGCCATTCTCAATCACGACCGGGATGGTCCGTGCTCTCAGACGAATTCACGGATGGCAGTTTCCCAGTCCGCTATCTTGCCCAATTCCCACATCTTCTGGACACGAAGCTCGAAGCACGCATTGGATACGATCCACCGCTCGACTCGCGATTACATGCCGCGGTTGTCGCTTTCGAACTGAAATGCCCAGTGTGCGTTCGTATCTGGCGTGCTGCCGCGCTTCGCATTCTGCTTGATGTCTACCAACGCCACGCCATTGACAGGAGTCTCCTGGATGCTGCAAGCGAAGGACACCGTAAACTGCTTATGGATGAGCCTGCATTCCAGTGGTTCTTTGCGCATCAAAAGCACCAATTTAAAGAGCCACTCCCTGGCGTCCGGATCCACCTCGCCTACTTTTATCCACCTGACTCCTATAGTGCAACACTGCATTATGTTGCTCAGCATTGCCCACCAAATGGCGACAACTTGTTGCTACAAGCAACGAAGTGCTGGAAATTTTGGGAGCCTTCTTCTGAACGCATATACGGATCTGGACTGAAAAAATATCTGGGTTTCACCTCCCATACATCCAATGATGTTTTGGCTGCGCAAGCTGACTGTCCCGCGGATCTCTCCATTGAAGAATTCATTGTGTTTGCACATTTGCGCACTGGGGGTGGCTCACTCCAATGGCTCAACATCCTCCAAGGGCTGCGGTGTAGAACCCTCAACCTCCGTCGCCATGAAGTTCATTTACTCCTCGCTGATGCTGCCTTTCAAGTCGGACCACTCGACCCGAATACAGGAATGTGGATTTGGCATCAGGAACTCCAGGACCCATCCTTTTGCATGGCCCTTCTAGATGAGCTCGAGAGCCTGTTTGGAGATGTCGGAACTGGGTCAATGGACGGGGTGCTGATGAACTCCATTTCTCTGTTACTCACTCGCATGCTTGCATCAAGCCCCAGTGAAGATATCTCGCACCGAGCGATTGCGTTTCTTCGGAGTGTACGCAGGAAGACTTTCAGTTGGGTGCACGCACTATCTTACGACCTGGAAAAGGCACCTATCAACAGCGAACGGAGGAAACTCTTGCTGGACATGGCCGCCACTTGTCGCAGCACATTTGATATTGACTCTGCTACTCTCTGCAAGCTCTTCCTTTCTGCAGAGGATGTTGATGCCCTCCTTTCATGTACCTTCTTTATCCATGCACTTTATTCCACAGGTATGTCACTTTCCTTAATGTTAAGTAGCTTTAGCACTCATTCAATTTCAACTCTTCAGTCACCCCCACTCCCTATTCACTACGAGTCCATGAATGTCATCATCATCACTCTTTTACTCTTGAGGAGATCTTGAGGAATGCAATCATCACTGACCCATCAGACTATGGGATTGACCTGGCAGTTAGCAGGATCTTTCCTAGTCATTGGCCAGGTACCCAACATTGGGAGCAGTTACTGTACCCATATGCTCATTGGCTTATGTCTGTGAACCATCCCTTTCACCCAGTGGATATCAACCTGCTCAATGGTTTACTTGTTGTGGATGGCCAATCATTATTGGGTGAATTGCCACTTATGAGGTTCTGGGACAATCCAGAGTTTGAGAAAGTCTTTTGTGATGTGTGTATTTGTTCTAGTGTCTGATATCAGTAAGCATTCCTAACCATACCTTTACAGCAAGGTTTCTTCATTGTACCATCCAATCTCCCAGGAATGGAGTTCATGACACTTGCAATCACTTCAAAATACAAGGCAAGTGTCAAGTGTCTAATTGTACATGTCATAATCATGGCAGTTCAAACTCCCACACAGGTGCACTTTTCACCACGAGATGATGGTTTTGTGATTCAAGCACAAGGTGGTCAATCAAATGAGATACTTCAGCTGATTCCTTCAAGAAAACTCTTGTTGGACCTTCCTCCAGCACTGGTCAGGGATCATGTTCATTGGTTGAATCTGTCTAAGTCAATCATTGAAATTCGCCCATTCAAACAACTCTGGGATGAATCCTCTGAGAACTGGAGAATTGATTGCACCTTTGGTCAATATCATGTATACAAAGGCCACAGGACTCTTGTGGATATTCGAAGTCCAACCTGGGAAATGTTTTCTCAATGTTTTCAGTGTCTCAATGATGTCCACGACAATGGAAAGAAGAATCTTTCAGAAGGAAAAGAGTTTTTCAGGAATCTCTTGATTACCACATCTGCAGTCCAGCCAATGTCAGTCTCCGACTTGTCACACTTGTCTGTTGTCTTGCTGAACTATGCCCTGTCCTTTTTCATCAATGAAATGGGAGAACTCGAGTCCCATGACTTCAAGGACATTGTTACGACCGCTACTCAAACGTATACGGACTTATCAATTTTCTTTCATTCTCAACCCCTATCTATTCCTTTCACTCATTCACATGCATCCCTTTCATCTCCGCTCTATCGCTTCTATCACACATGCGTATCTAATCTCCCACATCCATGCTTCCTATTCACATTAGATCCGCACTGCAGCATCATGCTGCCACACACACATGCGCATCACGCATGAAGGGCTATGTACACAGGTATATCACGTGACCCAGTGTCCATACTATTTACTATATATAGCAGTAGCACAGCACGGTCTGTGCGCACATGTACTTACTATATAAACCCCAATGCAGCGCCAGAGAACACTAGTCTTGTTCTCTTGGAGTTTCCCCTACAGGCAACTCATCTTCTCTCCTCTTGTCTTTTTCTCTGTGCAAGCGACCTAGCACCAAAAGCTTCACTTAACCGTGAGTCTTTAGGGTTGTTTCATTCAACACATATGCCTCCACATTCCAACTGCTAGCTGAGAAGTCAGGAATCACCAACCCCAACATTCTTATCGAGTGGTTCATCAATGGTCTTAGCACCCGTCTCGCAACCATGGTACTCTCTTATGAGAACATCCCTAAAGGCTACAAGGCCTGGATCACCAAAGCTGGACAGTTCCAACAGCAGCTTAGGCGCATAGGAAACTTGCACCACGGACTTGCCCATATCCCCAGTCCCACAGTCTCTCGACCCTCACCCCATGACCCGTATGCCATGGACGTAGATGCCATATGTCTATCACTGACTCAGTGTGCTGAGTATATGCGGAAAAACCAATGCTTTATATGCCATCAGGTTGGCTGTAGGTCGTCCAACCACTCACAACACGGAACCGACCATGCACCACGTCCTCACCTGAACGCATCTTCTGGACGGTCCACACGTCCATATCGAACTCCTCAACAGAGAACAAGAGCCACCACCACCACAACGGAGGAAGATGATGAGATAGCATCCTACCTAGAGAGACTCGGTAGCAATGAGAAAGGCGCCGCAATTAAGATCCTCAAAACGGCTTTCGAGGAGGGCCACACCTCTGCAGAGGAGGAGGAAGGCTACCAAGCCATGGCTGCAGTACAATTGGCCTCGTACCAAGAGTGCCAAAAGGAAGTGACCAGGGCTGCACCACAAGTCAGTGCAGTACGGTCTGGACCATGGACAAATCGATTTTCCACTATCGCACCGGTGGACCTCTGGAGTACTACCCCAGAGGAGGACCTATCTCTGAAAGGTCAAACGTTCACAATGGGACCCGATCCACAGCTTGGGGTGGAAGTGACTACAGCTAGGGGTCTTAGCCTGGGGTCTGGACCACAACCCTCTCTTCAAGAGTCTGCTCATAGGAAAACAGTCAAACAAGGAATAAAGGTAGTAAGAGCAGTGAGGGGACTAGGGAGATCT
>JBBPJQ010000788.1:0-16715 GCA_038088795.1 Boletus rex-veris
CCTCTGGGAGCAAGAGGACGCATGATGAGGCAAATCTCAACGACAGCATGGCCTGGTGGATGAAACATAAAGATAGGTTTTTTAAGATTTATATATCACTCACCTGTAAGACCACTAAACGGCCATTCGTGGTGTTCATCTATGTGCAGGATCGCTGCATCATGATGGCCATAGATCCATGTGGGGTCAGCAGGATGTGCATTGATTGTAAATACCTGACTGACAGAAGTGCGATCGTAGTATAGCCTCTGCTGGACACGAGCTTTGTACCAAACCTGAATGTCACTGAATGGGAGGTGGGCATCTTCATGTGCACATCTCTGCCCTCCAAACGAATGGAAATTTTGTGCAGAGAGTCCGTCACGTTCCAGGTAATCAGCGATGGCCGGGTGAAGGTCTGGGATGTCGAACATTTGAGCGGCTTTGTCAATTGCGATGCGCTTGATAGAAGGGTCATAGTTGAGATGGATAGCAGTCAGTCCAGATGCAAACATGCAGATTGGGTATGGAATAGATCCCGGGACAGCGGTTGACAGCATTTTGGCAATGGAAAAAAAATAGGAACAGGACACTTCGGAGCCCAGATATCATTGAGCAGAGCTGTGGCTTGCTCTTCGAAACTCTCCGAGTCAGGTTCATCCTTGTCACAGCCCTCCACATCACCCACTGCCAAATCAACCTCTAAGTCTGGAATGTCTTGACCACCATCCTGGCCAGCATGATTGGCGCAACTGAGTTGAGTCGCTGTCTTGAAGGCCCGGCATTTCTCCATTCGATCCAAATAGCGGCAGATTTGTGGACTGTAGTTGTGCTTGTTTGTGTGAGCTGCTGGGTCTTTGACCACCTTGATGTGCGCGTGTTCGGTCATATCTGCTGACCATTGCACTGGTGCCCCAAGCTGGCTCATGCTGGGTGCAACGCCCTGCATCAATTCAAGTTTTGGCATCTCCCAGTGTTCCAAAGCAGTTCCGGTTGTCGCTCCCCTTCATAGCCCTTCATCAGTGATGGCAGATTTGTATGCATGAAACTTGGCGAGAGCATCCTTGATCTTGTTGCGGGTCGTAGAAGTGATGGCCTGGGCCTGAGCAAGGTACTGAAAGTCCATTAAGGCACGGACGGCTCTCACGACGTTTGTTGGTGCAGCACCTGCAATGATAGGAATAATATATCATTGAGCATCGTGTTTCGCGCGACCTGTAACCTGCTTCAGCACGGTAATGCCGTTCTTGAAATGGCACAAGCCGACGATTGGTGGCAAAACAGAATAGTGGAAGTTGAGTTCTTGAGACCCAAGAGCATTTTTGCACCACTGGACATCATGATCCCAGAACTCCCCAAACCAATGGTGCAATGCCTCCAGACTAAAGAAGTTGGCAGGATCTGACAGTGGCCAGTCACGGAAGAATGGCTTGGAAACTCCACTGAGCTGGAAGGGTTCACACTGAATAAAGTACCTCTGCACCTCATTCGGGTCGCACGAAATCTTTGCAAGTTGAGAGAGCGTAGTTGCCCGGGTATATGGTTCGTGGCGAAGAGCATCGCCAAACTCCTTATAGGATGCCATTGTCAATGGTGACGTCTTGCCACGCACACATGCCAGCATGCATGCTTCCGGTATATCGATGATATATGCAGCGAGAGGGGTGAAGCAATGCCGAAGATTTCCGGCAGGGTCAGACATCATACACCCAATGTGCACAGCAATCTTGAAAGGTTCGACAACGATGTCAAGGCATTGATGGAAGAGAGGTGCATCGAGAACAGAACACATTCTTGGCTTGGGGTGAAGGAACTTGACAATCAGCATGAGCACAACCAGCAGGAATGCGTGCAAAGAGGCTTTGTTCCACACAGCCATCTTAATATTGACTAGACTGATTAACAAGGGGTGGGCGACCTTTCCACTGCACATATTGGTAATGTGCGTCTTATCTGAGGATAGAATTACCCCGCATAATGTTGCGCCATCCGGAAGCTTCCACTGTATCGATCAATGGAACAGAAGGGAACAGAAGAGTTTGACTCGACTTACTTGCATCCACCATGCAACTTCCCCACTCATCCATTCAGTATACTTTTGAACTATCCTCTCTGCCATAGTGAAAAGACGAAATGGGGAATAGTCAATGTGCAATGCGTAGTATGGATGGTTGAAAAGTGACTCAATACACTCCAGAGAGTCGCGATAGTACAGAACAGCAGGATCCTTTGTGGGATGCGATGTAGACACGATTCTGTAATTCCAATGTGGTCCCGGCAGAAGGAGCTCAGTGCAACCTCGCAAATCCTTTGCAGTCTTAAATGAAAGGGGAAGAGTCCGGGTCTGCAATAGGCAATGATTATTGAGTGAGCAGCGAAAATATACTAACTGAAACAACGTACCAAGTTCAATTTGAGATATTTGTTGATCTTCCCCATACTCAGACCAGACTGAAGAAGGTGACTGGCCATCTGCCAATCGTCATGGTTCGCGAATGGGTAATACAGGTTGCTTCTGCGAAGGACTGAATAGGTGTCCGTCTCAAAGCGATCAAGGAATGTCTGACCGCGACCATAGAGTTTGGCGGCATTAGGAAAGACCTGAACCTGAGAGTCAAGTCCTAGTTCAGCCATGGGGACTGCAGGCTCAGTGGCGGAGGGCAGAGCCTCTTCACTATACAGTTGGTCTTCATCGGCAAGGTTCATTGCGTCCTGCGGGGGATCAGGAATAAAATTCATGTCAAAGTCCTTGTCATTGAGAATGGGGGGTAACACGCTCGAAGATGGTGGTGAGGGCGGCTCGGGGGAACCGTAGTCAGTTAGGCCATATTCAGTACCGTCCTGGGCAGGAAATGCGACAGGTCCACACTCCCACAAATGACACTTGGATGTTTTTTGCGCAAGATGAGCGGAGACACCTTGCACTGTCGGGAACTGTTTGAGACACTGCGGGCACTTAGGCATTGAGCTCAAGGAATGGCTGGGGTGCCACCTGATGAGGATTGGGTCAAGCTTGAAGCAACAGCTCTGACTGTCTGACTCACTGGAAAGCCTGCCCTCAGGCTTTTTCCCATCATGCAGCCATACACACAGATCGTGCATGGCTGGCTAGTTGCCGGCTATGAAGGACTCAATGGTCGATCATCGGAAATCGATCAGGTGTCGCTGGCATAATATCGCTGCAATCGACTGCAACCGAGGTTCCTAAAAATCAGTCAGAGTCAGAATACAGACTGAAGCCTGAGTGAAAAAATTGCTGCCTACATAGTTGTGCTAAAAACACAAAGGACATGGAGGCATGCATGAGGAGGTTATTAGATAAGTGTTTGTATGTAATTGAGGCGCCTTCTCCTTGGCGACGCTTACTACTCTCAGGCGACGCTTACTCTCAGATTGCACTCACTATAAACACCATTTTTTGCCTCACGAAGGTACGCCCAACATTTCGGTTCCAATTTCTAGTGCATTCATGGCCGGCTTGTCCATTGATACTGCTGTGGTGGCTGGTACCACTGCGCAACCTCCTTCCAACCAGGACTCCGAGTCGGACAAACAGCCTGACTCGCCAAGCTTGGACTCGCAGTCTGAGCCCGAGGTGCCCAGATCGCTCAGGCCTCACACTCTTAGTACCACAATTTCACTCGTTCCCTCTCTTCCCAAAACACCTGGAGTTTCTGGTTCTTCCTACTTCCCTATTGGCGACCTCAACTCTCAGCGTGGTACCGGTATCAATGATGCTGTAGCTGCTAAAGGGACTCCTTCAGCTATCAGAGCATTGAAGTTCTACAGACCGGCTACCTCATTTTATTCGGCTATCACCCCATTCCAACATCAAAAACCTGATTCCAATTCCCCTTGAACCCTACACACTTTGGAATCAGGATTGGTGAGTCATTTTTGTGTTGATGACGTGTTCCATTGAGTTAAAACATGCAGGATGCTGATGCAGATGCTGACGCTGACGCTGACGAGCGTGAACAGGAGGAAGCACAACTCATGCTAGCAGTTGCACAAGCTCAGCGCAAATTTTGTGATCTCGAACATCAGCTTGTCGGTGCTCGGGTCGAGGAGGCAGACTTGTTGGGAGATTTGTACCATTTCAGAATGCTGGATGTGCAACGTAAGATTGCAGACACCAATTTTGATATTGGATTGATCCATTGAGACATATCCAAGAACAGTGTTCAATTCCCCAGTGGGTACAAGCATCGCCGAACCTCTAGTTCTCTTCATGAGAGCCTCACCATCGGTATGTACCATTCCATTGTTGATTCCATTTGCCAGGACTTATCTGTTTTCTGGTAGCACCTTCTGGCTCCTGAGTTTTCGCCATATTCGGAATGTGTCTTGTTGTAGATATTAAAAAAAATATCATATGTCATGGAATTTGATATCCTTCCGAATGTAATGTGTCTGCTGTACATGATGTGTGAGTTCTAAGACAGCACAGTATCATTTAACTGGTTCCTAGGCCGTAAATTCAACATCTTTAAATACACCAGCGAGAATAACTTGGACTCTGAGTCGGATTCTTCTTCCCTTACTCTGACCAGTGCTCTGTGGACTCTGTGTGTCATGTACCTGAATGTGCGGCTGTGCGGCTGTCAGCGTGTCATGCTGTCATGCTGTCACGCTGCTGTAAGTCTCTGTAGCCGATGTGGTAACTGTCCTGAAAAGGGTGGTTTACTGATGCTGCGTTCCAGCCGTACATCACTCACACTTGGGCAACGTTCCAGGCGGACAAAGCATCCAAAGATAAAGGGAAACATGTTTGGTTTGATGGTGTTCACATGCTGCCTCGGAAAAAGATGGATAGCAGAGCGGCCACCATCTCTGAAGATATACTCTCTCCACAAATGCAGAAGATGCCACTGCCCACGCCATCGACCTCGACACCCACCACTACATCATGAACCGATGCCGGCCCCTCCAAACAATCAACATCCGCTGCCAGAACATCCGGGTCCAGCTTTAACCGACCACCCCCGACTAATACCCTACCACATGCCCCTCAAGTGAACCAACCGTCGGTCCCCACCATGCAGTATAAGTACTCATTTCCCCTGGAAGATGACTCAGCGCCACAATGGGTTCTGGATCGGGTATTGGACACTAGTGTTCCAGTCCCAGTGAAAGATCTATTCGCCATATCACCTGAGTTCTGGAAGCAATTCCGTGATCTCATGACTGTGAAATGAGTCACTACGTCATCCCATTCAATTCAGGTGAACGAGTTAGCCGGATGTGACCCATCCGCTGTCGACCGAGACTTCGGTGATCGGGTGCACAAGAATGACGAAGGACTTATCATTGCACATCACAGCCTGCCGCTTAGAGCAATCGAAGCGAAGGTTGGTGGTACCGGATGAACCTTACGAGGCATTCTGGATTCCAGATCCGAGATCGTCGCTATGCCAAAACGCATATGGGAGGAGATCAGGCTTCCTATCCGGTCAGACCACACAATGAAGATGTCATCAACAAACACTAGTGTCAATACAACAATAGGTGTACTTGAGAACCTCGTATTGGACTTCGGTGCTGGCGAGGTAATGGTACAAGTGCAGGTTCTCGCACGTGCCAACTTTGACCTCTTGCTTGGGCGACCATTTCACTGTCTCATGAGCGCTACTACTGAGGATTTCCCGGACAGTTCACAGACGATCACGCTCCATGACCCAAACACGGGGAAACAGTTCGCATTGCCAATGTGGTCATGGTCTGAAGGCTGCCCTTGCTGTCACGAGAACAAGCAGTGCAACAGACATCAATCCATAATCGAAATGGGTTTTTAGTTCTCGATGATCTGTCTAATGACTGGGGAGATTTCAATGACCTATTCGACCATTCCGATTCTGATTCTGATTCCGACAACCCACCCAACTTATTTGACATATCCAATACTGATACCGAGGTGACGCCGCCTCCATCCGAGGTGCCCGATGATGGTTCCAAGGACATGCCTGATCTACTAGATCTCGAGTCCGATGAAGAACTCAAGGACATACCTATACGGATGTCTTGCAATGAACTGCCATATTCTTCTCTAGTCGCTTCCACTACTCATACTCACTTGCCTCTCGAGATTCCCCCTTCTTATACCCGTTTACCTGCACTTTCCATCGGACCGCTGCTCCCATCCGAGGAGTACCCCTTTCTTTCTTCTACGCAACTTGTTCTCAACAAGGACATCATATCCATGCTTTCTTCTGTTTACTCTTATGATACTCTTCAGCACCAGCTGGTCTGCAAACCAGTCATGAAGAAGATCTGTTCCGTTGTTGCTCCCGTTGTTGAGGAGTACTGGATTATTTGGACACTTCCGGATGATCCGATTGCCGGACTTTCCTTCTTACCTACACACCCACCAGACTTTATTCCCGGTGAACGATTCATGCAGGAACATGCTGACAAACTAGATCTCGATCCCACGAACTGGCTCTGGCCGGACAAGGTAAAACTAGTCCGGTGGATTGTCAGGGAGCACGAGAAGGCTTTCACCTGGGTACCAGCCGAGCATGGCCATCTTAACGAGACTTACTTTCCCCCTGTCAAGATTCCCACTGTGCCCCATACCCCATGGGTGCTACGAAACATTCCCGTTCCTCCTGTGATGTGGACTGACGCAATACAGATTATCAAGGACCGGATCGCTACCGGAGTATATGAACCGTTGACATCTGCTTATCGGTCACGCTGGTTCTGTGTCTTCAAGCAGGACGGAAAATCCCTTCGCCTCATCCACGACCTTCAACCCCTGAATGTGGTTACAATCCATGACTCGTCCACCCCCCCATTTGTAGAACACTTCGCGGAATCCTTTGCCGGATACGCAGTGTACGGGATGATGGATCTATTCACCGGATACGACCAACGACCTCTGCATCTGGAATCCCACGACCTCACTACCTTCAATAGTCCTATGGGCCCTCATCACATCACTACTGTCCCTATGGGTTACACGAATGCAGTCCAGATCTATCAATCGGACATGGTGTTCATTCTACAGGATGAGATCCCTCTTCATACATATCTGTTTCTCAATGATCTGCCGGTTAAATCTGTGACCACCCATTATATTAACGAGGATGGCTCATACAAGACCATACCCGAGAACCCGGGAATTCGTCGGTTCATCTGGGAACATCTACTAATCGTACACTGTATCCTTCAGCGCCTCCAGAACATCGGCATAATGGTATCCGCGAAGAAGTTCGCTCTCGTGGCACCAGATGTGACTATCGTCGGTCACAAGTGCACTTTTGAGGGTGGTGTTCCCCATGAGAAGAAGGTGCAGAAAATCAGTGACTGGCCCGAGTGCCAAACCCTTATGCAAGTATGCGGATTCTTAGGTGTGTGTGGTGTCCTTCGGATCTTTATCAAGGATTTCACGTTGATCACTCGGCCATTGGTCAATTTGACAATTCCCTTCGAATGGGAAGAACCCCAACGACAAGCTATGCAGTGTCTCAAGGATGCTATCTGTACCTCCCCTGCTATCTGGCATCTGGATTACGAATCCAGGTGCAATGTTATTTTAGCCATTGACACTTCGATGATTGCGGTCGGGTACATCCTGTTACAAATGGGAGAGGATGGAAAGCGCTACCCCAACCGTATCAGATCGCTCAGTCTCACCGAGGTTGAGAGTCGCTACTCTCAGGCCAAACTCAAGCTGTACGGATTGTTTTGCGCCTTGTGAGCAGTCCGGATCTTCATTTTCAGGGTCGCTAACTTCACTGTGGAAATGGACGCGAAGTATGTTAAGGGTATGATCAATAACCCAGATCTTCAGCCTAACACGACCATCAATCGATGGATTGCAGGCATTCTTTTATTCAACTTTTGTCTGATTCACATTCCCGCTACCCATCACACAGGAGTGGATGGCTTGTTGTGTCGTCCACCATCCGACGAAAACCCGCCTGAGGTTGATGATGTCGAGGACTGGCTCAACAACGCTTACTCTTTCTCCATGTACCTTCTCAATGATCGCATCCCTCTACCCAGTTGTTCCACTAACATTTCTAGGCAACCAACCCCCCTGTCGCACTCATCATACCCAGTATCTGTGCTGACCTCTGTGATCACGGCTTCGGCCAACAACAACCCCGTGATACCTCGCACAACCAAGGCGACCATGAAAGACGCACGGATTGATAGAATCCGTGACTTCCTCGACACTCGCATCCGGTCTCTAGACATGTCCGACTCTGAATTCAAAACCTTCGTCAATGCAGCAACCCGTTTCTTCCTCCTCAACGGATCTCTGTATCGGCGGGAGATGCATGGTCGTCATCAGCTGGTCATCCCAGTTGAGCGCCGTTATGGACTCATCCAAGAGGCACATGATAGCCTCGGGCACAAAGGTGTCTTCTCCATCCGAACATGTTTGCTGCTTTGATTCTGGTGGCCTATGCTGGTCGATGACGTCAAATGGTTCATCCGGACTTGTCACGAGTGTCAGGCTCGTCAGACGAAGAAGCTGCATATCCCGCCCATGGTCCCGGTGATCAGTGGTCTCTTCCACAAGGTCCATATTGACACGATGGTAATGCCGCGATCCGGTGGTTACCAATTCATCGTCCAAGCTCGGTGCACCCTCATGGCGTACCCGGAGTGGCGGATGTTGAGATCTGAGAATGCATCCCCAATCGCATCTTTCATCTTCGAGGACATTCTCTGTCATTGGGGCGCTATCGCCAAACTAGTAACTGACAATGGATCACCCTATGTACAGGCACTCGACATACTTGCAACCCGATATGGTATCCATCATATCCAAATATCCCCATACAACTCACAGGTGAATGGCGTGGTTGAATGGTGTCACTACGATGTCTGGGAGGTCATCGTCAAAAGTACCCTGGGAGGGGAAGTTCGCTGGCCATTGACCGCTCACTCCATTTTCTGGGCGGAACAGGTAACTATACTCAAGTCGACTGGACTCTCGCCGTACTTCATGGTACACAGTGTAGAGCTGCTCTTTCTGTTTGACCTCATGGAAGCAACCTTTCTCATATCCATACCCAATACTGACCCCATCTCCAGAACCTCTCTGATTGCTTGGAGAGCACAACAGCTCCAAAAGTGCAGAGAGGATATTGACACTATCTGAGAACGCATACTGTTGTCCCGATTCGCATCGCTGCGCTATTTTGAAGCACAGTTCAAAAATAGAATCCACGATCAGAACTTCAATGCCGGCGACCTTGTCTTGGTCCGGAATACATGGGTCGAGAAAGAGCTCAACCAGAAAACGAAGCCGCGCTACCTCGGTCCGATGGTTGTCCTTCGCAGGATGACTGGAGGATCGTACCTGCTGGCCGAGTTGGATGGTGCCGTTTCGAGACTACGTTACGCTGCATTCCATCTCTTACCATATTTCCCCAGGTCAAAGATCATCATCCCGGTCATGGATTTGATGGGATTGGCAGATGAGGAACTCGATGAGTTCAATGCTAAGGAAGATATCGCGCATGAGGAAGAGTACAATGATGCCGACGTGGACAACTAGCAACCCGTCCGGACACTATACCATGTCTGATACGTATCTGTTCTACCCCGGGATTTGTCCGGTGACCTCTATTCCACATACAAAAATGTCACTTAAAAAGAACAAAAACAACAGAAAGTCACACGATACGTTCTCTCCACTATTCATTTCCTGTTACAACTCATCTTTTCTTTCCTCTTTCATCCTCGTCTCTCACTTGTATGCTTATGTTTGATCCTTGCTTTAGGACTTTCTTTTCTTTTCATTGCTGACTCATCCACGTTCCATAAGACCTTATTGCCTTATTGCCTTATTGCCTTATCACCTTATCTCTTATCTCACTTGCTTTGTCAGCAACAACCTTCCTTCATGTTCCATTACCTTCTATGCTTGCCCTTAACCATTGTACCGAGGTATATAAACCCTCACTATCGATACCTTGTACTTTAGCTTAGATCTCCTTGAATCTACCTTGACCCTGTTCTAAGACTCCTTCGAGCATCTGCCTCGTCGCCTTTGAACCTTGAACCCTTGAATCCTTGAACCAGTCGCTCCCACTGTTGAGTGGAGTGTCATCCTCGGACTTCGTGCTACCATTAAAGTGCACGCTTTACCTCGTACTCCTTCAAACCATCTTTCAAGGCTATGCTTGTCCCTATCCGGGCCAAACGTAACAAAAGATCTAAGCTACTCTTTGCAGCTACCATCGCCGTAGTTCCACACCACCATTGCTCGACGACCCAGACTCCCCCCTTCCCTGTGGGGTTTACCTCGAAACTTTGAAACCTCTGAAACCTCTGAACCCTCGTCTGATGACGAGAACTCCTCCCCTGACCCAGACGTTGTCCTACCTTCCCAACAGGAAAATGATGACACCCTTGACCTCTCCCACCAACTCTCCACTTCCCTCTCCATCCCTCGTACCGCCACTCCTCCTTCTCCCACTCCCATTGCCTTAACCGGATGCATCTTCGGACCCCCTCCCGCCCCACCTGTCCCACCACCGCATACTCCCATGATGACCAAACCCGTAGAACTCCACCTCGGAAACCCTGAACCCTTTGACGGATCCCCTGACATAGCCAACGAATGGCTAAACACTGTCCGTTTCTATCTCCATGTAAACATGTCCATCTATGATACCGATGAGAAAAAGATCGCCTATATCCTATCTCATATGACCAAAGGCTCCGCCCTAGTCTGGGCGAACACCTTCAGGCAGCAGGCTGTCTCCGCAACAGCCATCACCTTTGGAACTGTTACCACCTTTGTAGACTCCTTCAACAAATCCTTTGTTCTGAAGGACACCATCGCCAACGCCATCTCCTGGCTGACCACCACCCAGATGTCTCCCCACCCGAAGAAACGAGGAGAGTACTTCCCCTCCCTCGCAGCTTATACCACCAGCTTCAGAAGCAACACCTCTCTGGCAAAAATCACCGATGAAAATGTCCTGATTGGATTCTACTCCACCGGACTCCCTGACCCGTTGATGAAACAGATTTACTCCATGGACACCCCCCCCACCAAGATTACTGAGTGGTATGAGAAGGCCACACACTTCCAAACCCAGTTCGAAAGGGCCAAAGAAGTCTCCCGCCTTCGCACCGGAGGATCCCAAAACTCCTATTGCTCTTATTCCACCCCCGCTCCCATCCCTGCCAAAGACCCCAACGCTATGGACATCGATGCCGTCTACGTCGCCAAGCTCACTCCCGAAGAGCGAAAGCAATGCATCGAGAAGGGACTCTGCTTCCGCTGCCGAAAGAGCAGACACCTCAGTAACGAGTGTCCACACTTCTCCTCTAAAGGACAGAAAGGAAAGCAAGTCCAGAAAGTCTCTGCCGATGAAGATCTCCCCGAGTTGAAAGAAACCAAGGACGATGACGATGAAGAAGAGACTACTGTACGAAAGGTACACTTCTCTTGGGATTTTTGAAATGGAGAACTCGTTCGACGCAAGTCTCTCCTTCCCTTACATGCGCTCCTGTACTTGTATCCTCCTCTTCGAAAGCAATGAAACTTCCTATTCAGCTTATCGATCTGGAGCGCACTACTAAAGTCGTTGATGCCCGCGCCCTAGTGGATAGTGGCACAGACATGTCCTGCATAGACTGGGACTTTGTCCGAAAACACAAGCTCCCCACCGAGAAACTCCCTGAACCAATTATCGTTAGAAACGTTGACCAATCCACGAACAAAAATGGAACTATCCGCTTCACCTCCACTTTGTTCATCGACATCGAAGGAATCGCTCACAAAATCCTCTTTTATGTTATGCACTGCAGAAACAAAAACATCATCCTAGGAATCCCTTGGCTTCAAAAGGCTAACCCAACCATCGATTGGGCACGCCAAACCATCTCTATTCCCGACTCCACTGACGAATCCTCCGAACTCTATCAAGCCCGCACCATGAATCAATGAACCCACCGAATCACCGAACTTCCCCCTCGTCCCCCTCAACACCTCAACGTCCACGCGGTCCACAATGCCCATCTCTACAAGTACCTCGGATACGAAACTGAATCCCAGTTTTGTCAACGAGCTAAAGAAGCTTACTCCATTAACTGCATCATTCGCTGCGGCTCCCACTTCACCCCCCTCAGATCCCCCATCATTGCCAAACTCACCAACGCCACTGAACTCACCATGGCTGCTGAGAAAGCCAAACCTACCATTACTCTTCCCCCAGAATATGAACAATTCGCTTCGGTATTCTCGAAAGAGACCGCAGACCATCTCCCTCCTTCCCGCCCCTATGATCACGAGATCAATCTCGACGACTCCTTCATACCTAAAGTGGGGAAGATTTATCCCCTCTCCCCTGACGAACAGAAAGCAACTGAAGCTTTCATCGACGAGAACCTCCGTGCCGGGAAGATCTGACCATCGAACTCCCCCCAAGCCGCCCCCTTCTTCTTCGTTAACAAGAAGGATGGGAAACTTCGTCCGTGTCAGGACTACCGATACCTCAACGAACATACTGTTCGCGATGCATACCCTCTTCCCCTGATCTCCAACCTCATCAACAAACTCAAAGACGCCAAGGTCTTTACCAAGTTTGATGTACAATGGGGATACAACAACGTCCAAATCAAGGACGGTCATCAATGGAAAGCAGCTTTCACTACTCACAAAGGCCTCTTCGAACCCCTTGTCATGTTCTTTGGCCTTATGAACTCCCCAGCTACCTTTCAACGATTCATGAACGACTCCTTCCGCGAGATGATCTCCGAAGGATGGCTCGTTATCTACATGGATGACCTCCTCATCTTCTCCCCCAACGAAGCCACGCACACTGAACGTACCAAACGGGTTCTTCAACGCATGGAAGAACTCGACCTCCATCTAAAACTTGAGAAATGCTCCTTCGCTGTGAAAGAAGTTGACTATCTAGGAATGATCGTCAAACCCGGACAACTCGCTATGGACCCTGTCAAGCTCAATGGAATTGCCAAATGGCCTACCCCAACTAAAGTCAAGGAAGTTCGCTCATTCCTTGGCTTTGCCAACTTCTACCGACGATTCATCCCCGACTATTCCACTGTTGCTCGTCCCCTCATCGACCTCACTAAGAAGAACTCCGGTTGGAACTGGACCACCACTTGTCAAAAATCCTTTGACTCTCTGAAAGAGCTGTTCCTCTCAAAACCGGTCCTCCATCTCCCTGATCCCTCTGCACCCTTCACCATCGCTACCGATGCCTCGAAGCATGCTTCTGGTGCTATTCTTTTACAGACAGATGTCAATGGCAACTGGCACCCCTGCTCCTACCTTTCTACTTCGTTCTCCCCTGCAGAACGAAACTACGACATCTATGACCGAGAACTTCTCGCCATTATCCGTGCCCTCAAGGCATGGCGACACTATCTACATGGCTCACCCTTCCCCGTCCAAGTTTTCACAGATCACAAGAACCTTACGTACTTCTGCCAGGCCCAGAACCTTAACCACCGCCAAGCACAGTGGCTTCTAGACCTAGCGGACTTTGACCTCAAAATGATCCATGTTCCTGGCCGCCTTCTTGCCGGTCCTGACGCCCTCTCCCGCCGCCCTGATCTCCACCCAGACACACCCGACAATGCCGGAACAGTACTCCTCCTGGACTCCCTTTTCGTCCGTGTCATCAACGCTGCTTTGCATCAGAAGGTCTCATCCTCCTCCAAGGATGATCCCCTCGTTCTGAATGCTTTGCATGCTCTTGATGGATCTATACCCCCCGCCTTCCGTTCCTGCTTGTCAGAATGGGCCTTCAATGAAGGAATCCTTACCTATCAAGGCCGTGTCTATGTTCCCCCCGATGAATCCCTCCGCCGATCCATTGTAACCCGCTGCCATGATCACGCCTCCGCCGGTCATCCCGGCTATCTGAAAACCTGACAACTAGTTGCCGCTGAGTTTTGGTGGCCTGGCCTTGTGCAGTTTGTTCGGAAATACATCGAAGGCTGTTCTTCTTGCCAACAGGCAAAAGCAAACACCCATCCCACGGTACCTTCGACTTCTCCGATCCGCTCCTCCACTTCTCGCCCCTTCCAACAGATCTCTTGTGATCTGATCACCGATCTACCCCCATCCGCCGGCTTTGATTCCCTATTGGTCGTGGTCGACCACGGGCTTACGAAGGGGGTAATTCTCTGTCCCACTAAGAAAACTGTCACCGCTCAGGGTATCGCTACCCTTTTCTTCCACAAAGTCTACAAACGCTTTGGATTGTATGACAAAATTATCTCTGATCATGGCCTCCAATTCACTTCTGCCTTCGCAAAAGAACTTGGGAAGCTTCTCAATTACGACCTTGCCCTCTCTACCGCCTATCATCCTCAAACAGATGGCGAAATGGAACATGTTAACCAGGAAGTCGAAACCTATCTATGCATCTATTGCGGAAATAACCCTGCTTCTTGGACTGAACATATGACTCATGCAGAATTCGCCCACAATCACCGCACCCACTCCGTTACCAACCAATCTCCATTCTATCTCATGATGGGATATGAACCCCGTGCCCTTCCCTCCGTCTTCACTTCCTCCAACATTCCCGCTGTGGAATCCCATCTCAAAGACCTCACCGCCGCTAGAATTGAAGACCTCACCGCCGCTAGAATTGAAGCCCTCGCTGCCCACGAACTCGCCCGCCAAGTTATGGCTGCCTGAGGAAACAGAGGCTTCGTTCCTTTTGCCAAAGGAGACAAAGTCTGACTAGAAGCCAGGAACCTGAAACGCCGCTCCCCCACTCCAAAGTTCGATCCGAAACGAGAAGGACCCTTTACCATCACGAAAGTCCTATCTCCCCTCACCTACCAACTCCGCTTACCGAAAACCTGGAGAATCCATCCCGTGTTTCATGCTTCTCTCTTATCGCCCTATCACAAAAACAGCGTACACAGCCCGAATTTCCCGTCTCCACCACCTGACCTTATCCAAGGAGAAGAAGAGCACGAGATCGAGAAGATCTTACGCCACTGTGGACCTCCATCTCGCCACATGTTCTTGATCCGATGGAGAGGATACTCCACTGAAGAAGATTCCTGGACCCCAGAACAGAACTTGAATAATGCCAAGTCCGCTCTACTCGCATATAAAAGACTCCACCCCTCTGTCTTCCCTCCCATATCCCCTCTATTGTAAAACATGTCATTCGAACAACTCTCCATCTCTACCGAATCCTCCATCTCCACTTCGTCTACTCCTGACTCCCCCTCTTCCACTGTCGCTGAACCTGAATGGAACACCTCTGCCACCGTCACCTACTATCCATCCAATATCCCTGGAACCACCACCATCTTAGAACCGATTACTCTCCCTGCTCCTATTCTGATCGCACCCATTGTGTTCAAGTCTCCTTCCCCAGAACCTCCCACTGTATCCACTCCCATCGTTGCCGTAGATGTTCCCCTTTATGCCAACAACATTAGATCTGGTGTCCCTTCCCCCCAGTATATTTGAAACCTTTCCCATTATATGTTAGATTCTCGTCTTGCCATTCCCCTTGAAGCCCATATGGGCATGGACTCCACGTTCCTAGCCCTTTATCAAGCGTACCTTCAGGCCCAACGACTCTCCCTCATTACCAATGATTTCACTGCGTTCAATACTCCAGCTTTGGATAGGCAATGGGTCGCCTCCACTCAGGTGAACATCATTTGATACCTCCAACGCGTCATGTACCAGATGCGCTTTGGAGAATTCCTCATGGATATCGATCGATACACCATTGAACTCGCTGCCCAACACATCGCCTCTGCCCGAACCATTCCCCTAAACCACCCCGCATTGACCACTGAAATCTCCCCTCCATCTACCCCCTCTGCGTCATCGTCCCCACTTTCCCCTGAGGAAATCACCGTGCTGAATTATGCCGAAGCATCCCACAACAACCGAACCACCCCCTTCTATGGCACTTTAGAACGACAACCACTTCTTCCCTCTGACCCACGCTATGCCGACACTTGCTTCCAATGTCACCATCTTGGACATGTTCATCGCAACTGTCCTTTCTATCAGTGCCCTATTACTGGCTGTCGCCAATGGGCTCCAGGACATGACCAGCATTCCTGTCACATGCGCACCCGCCATCCTTCTTTAGCCAATCGTCTCTCTTCTGTAGGCCCCACTCATACTCGCGGTTCTCTGGCCAACCATTTGTCTGACAGTCCCGTCCCTGCCTGCCACCTTATTCCATCCTCTACTGAGAGACACTCTCCCCGTCGACAGTCTTCATCGTCATCCTCCGGTTCCTCTCGTGGTTCTTCGAACCGGTCTTACTGGTCTGCACGTTCTTCCAGCTCTCGCCACGCACTCCCGATTCCCCCTCCTCGCACCTACTCTCCAGAGTACGACGATGCACAATATGACGATCCTATCACTGAGGAAGGATACGCCAACATTACTGGTTCCCCAGATCCCTCTTACTCCACCATTTACTAGTAGTCTTTCGACGCTGTCTCAGATCTAGTAGGGGGGTAATGTTACAACTCGTCTTTTCTTTCCTCTTTCATCCTTGTCTCTCACTTGTACACTTATGTTCGATCCTTGCTTTAGGACTTTGTTTTCTTTTCATCGCTGACTCATCCATGTTCCATAAGACCTTATCGCCTTATCGCCTTATCGCCTTATCTCTTATCTCACTTGCTTTGTCAGCAACAACCTTCCTTCATGTTCCATTACCTTCTATGCTTGCCCTTAACCATTGTACCGAGGTATATAAACCCTCACTATCGATACCTTGTACTTTAGC
>JBBPJQ010000789.1:0-16712 GCA_038088795.1 Boletus rex-veris
GGATCGAGGTTACCTTCTACGCGCACGTTATGCTCCTGATTGGGTTCCATCCTGGAAGACCTCTCGCAAAGTATGGTTCGAGCATGAGGACTCGCGGAACCTGGAGGTATATTCGATTTTTGTTGTTCTGTCGCTATTTCTCACATCCCCGTTACCAAGGTAGAACATATCATTGATGCCACCCGTCTCTCAGACGGTGGATACGTCACCTTGAAGCGGATTCAGAAATCGGTACACCCTCATGAGGTTGACATTGGACTGTATTTTTCGTCAGAGAGCCTTGCTTCTCACCCAGAGAATCATTGCATCCCTTTCCACGAGATCCTTTCACTTGACGATAATGATACTACCATTATCGTCATGCCACTACTCCGCTCTTATGCTGATCCAGCGTTTGACACATTTGGGGAGGTGGTGGAATGCTTTCGGCAGCTTTTTGAGGTGGGACGAGCGAAAAACGTTCATTCAGTTTATACGACCTGACCTCCACCGGTAGGGATTGCGCTTCATGCACAACCACCGCGTTGCCCATCGGTGCGCTGAGATTTAGAGTTGCTCGGCCCTTGCTGACCCCAAGCCAGCGACTGTATGAACATGAACTTAATGCTCGATCCAGGCTCAATGTATCCAGAATCCTTCCACCCAATGGAAACCCACCTGAAGAGGGATTACAGTGGGCCTGCGATACATTTCACGCGTATGCAACAACCACCTAAATACTACTTTATTGATTTTGGGATCTCTCGCAAGTATGACCCATCAGACCCTGACCCCAAGGAAGTTCCTATTTGGGGTGGTGACAAGGAGGTGCCGGAATTTCAAAATTCAAACGAACCCTGTAATCCGTTCCCCACTGACGTCTTCTACATTGGGAACGCCATCATGAAGGATTTTATCCAAGTAAGTTACATGTCCTCGTCGTTATGAACCCAACGGTTGATGTTGAACAGACTAAGAAGGGGTTTGATTTCATGAGACCTCTGGTGGCCGATATGATTCAGTCGGATCCTTCCAAACGACCCGCGATGGATGAAGTTATCGCTCGATTTGACAATATTTGCCGCAGTCTCAGTCGCTGGAAACTGCGCTCCCGGGTGGTTGACCGTGAAGAAGATGCGATCGAAAGGCTCATCCACTCTACCTCTCATTGGAGACGTCGCATCTGGTTTATTATTAGAGGTATTCCGGCCATCCGTAAACCACCGTCGTGATGTCTATGATGCTATCTTACCTTTCAATCCATGCTTTTATATGGAAAGTAGCATTGTCATTGTATTCCAACGGATCCATTGCCCCAAGTTTTGTCTACTTTATTGAACCGCTAGCGTAGTTGCAACCGATGTACTTCACCTTCGCCGTGCTACAATACCGGACGAGCACCAAAAAATATTTGAATGACACTCAAGGCTTGACCAACCAGAGCTCACCTGAATGACAGGCTCTATCATACTATCATAGAGGTCTCTCATAGAAGTCATCTTGCTGGACGTTCATGGGTTTTGTCAAGACGTGAGTTCAGTCCTTGTCTTCCGATGCCTTGAGCTGATCGTTTCACAGCTACCCTCCGAGAACTTGTTGGGGCACGTGTCTGTCTCGGAGTGACAGAAGCCGGCTTTTATCCGGGAGTCGCGTACTAGTACGTCCCTCCCCTGATACCCGTCATTGGTAGCCTTACGATGTGGTACAGCTGGCCCCGTCGCTGAGCGCTGAGCGCTGGGCTTTAAATACGGAGCATTCGCTGGTTAAAACGATCTCTGTCAGAGGAAGGAATTCTCTGTTGCACTTATATCATATTTTGAAGCATACATCCCACGACCAGAGGTAACCACCTTTTGACGTGAGGATGGCGCCATGCACAGCCTGTAGCATTACCGGCCATCTTGTATTCAAACAATCTCCATGATGGGCAGGTGACTGGGGTCATATCGCTATCGAAAAAAAGAATCGGGGCTGTGCGTGCACCTTTGCGGCGCACACCATGCGCATCAGAAGTATCACTATCGAGGGGAATCTTTGATTGGCGGATCGTTTCCTTGGGTCTCTTTCGCCACTTCTGGTAGCTGATGTTGTTGTATTACTATGACTCCTGTCACGGTGCAAGTGAGTTGGGAACTGTATGGACACACGCACTGCGGCCTCGCGGTAGGCTCTGACCGTTTCTTTAACATAAGGACAATAATTCCACCTCACAGGGAGGCCAGACTTGTGGTAAGCGGTAGTATCTTATCCGATCCATTGAGTGTTAAGATGTGTTATACAGCCTGAAGCTTTTCGGAAGGAGCAGGCCTAGGGACGCGACTGCCACGGTGCCACCCTCGCTTGCATTGTCATTTCAGGCTTCATTTTGAGGTAATTTACAGATGGCATTTCCTTCATTGGCTCTCGTTCACCTGAAGTGGTGAATACGCGCTGCCCTATGACTCTGCCGGTTACTCTCATGGGTACTCTCAAACCAGCCCCCACTCAATGCTCGTGCGGACGCGCAGAGGCTGGTCTGAGACTAGCTCAAGGGCAACCTGCCACAAGTCAACCTCGACAGACGGGAACTCCAGCGCCCTCGTGCCTGCTTAGTGATCTTTGCGTTCGTCCCAACTTTTCTCTTGTCGTTTTTCCAGGATGGGACCCAGTTGGGTGCGTATCGGGCATGCATATCCAAGCTTTCAGCTGCTCATAGGGCTCGTTCCACACGATTCCTTTGCTGTACAACTCTTCAGGAGGTAGTCGCTCTTTGGTCCCGAATGCGAGAGGCTCCTTCGCCTGCGGTCTTGCTCCGAGTCTTGGTGAATAAGATATAATATTGCGTCCGTCAAGGGATCTACCAGACAACGTTTCGAGTTGCCAGATGAACGAACGAACGAAGAAAGCGATGAAGCTATCAACCAGTCTCCACCGCTCGAAGGAACGTGGATGAACAATGATAAAACACAAGGCAACGTCACTCTTGGGTAAGTACGGAAATTTTCTGTTTTGTGAAATATTGTTGGCACCAAGTTGTCGACCTCGCGCTTACTTGGTTTTCGACCAGTCGTAACTCTCCCGATTCATGCAAGGGAAAGAATTGTCGCTGAAACGCCAAAAAGAAATTGCGCTCAGCCAGTGTGGTATATATGATCAAATCTTTGCGGTGTCGCCTGTCGATGTGTTCATGAAACAAATTCCACCCCCAGAAAGTCCTTTAAGTATCCCAAACACTTTTTCTCATTCAGTTACACCCATAGGAAGGTCAAGCTACTTTAATTGGCTGCAGAGCTTCGCCGTCAGGAATGTTTGCTAATTCCGTAAGATCGAAAGACAAGAACGCCTGGGCAAACCGTTTTGGGACACACGCAATTGTCCATGTATTTAGACCAGGCTGCAATCGACATTCCCTCCCAACATCTATCCCGCTTACAGACGTACCGTGACAAATAGTCCCACCGTCGTCGGTCCCATAAACCTCGGCGCTGCTGATTTGTTTGACCTTTCCGTGTTCCCAATATCTTTGAACAGATGCAGGAAGGGGGCTCTTTTTGGATGCTATTCTCGAAGGGGACTCGGGACAGCTTCGATGGCTCCGACGCTGCAACTCAGATATACCGAGTTCGTACATCCTTTTCCTTAGGTCCACAATCTTGATTCGAATCTGTAATAGATTAATGCGGGAGAAAACTCTACTCGAACATCGTCAACCAACCTGGAACCCGTTCAAAGAATCTACGAACTACCGAGTCGTAAAGACATTCAGGGAAGCGGCCAGGTCGCTGTACATCGAGTCGAAGGTATGACGCTGGAAATTTCCGCCTCAATTACGTTGGTTATTAGTTGCATCGCCACCACTTGAGCCTGCAGCTTGAAACGGAAGCCGATTTGCGTCTTACTGTGCTTTAATAAGACAACCTTCTTATGTCCGGTATGGATGCTCGGCTTGGATGCCCGCCGGGATCCAAGGACCTAAGAACATTGCATCCTTTGCCGTCAAGCGAGAAATATGTATTGGTGCGGCACATCACGACATTCCACTCGAAGTCCCTGTCCAGTATTCGTGTTCTATCGACAGTGACGCCGATAGACCGAGCCATTTCGGATACAGTGTACAGGAAAAGAAGGTCTTCTAAGGATGGTCGATAGTGGTATATACGTGCAAACCGGGTAACCCAGCTATATATCAACCTGTATGTCCCAACATTAAACGGTCAATCTAGAAATGGAGTTCCAACGATTAGTCATGAGTAAAGAACCCGGCTTGCCAACTCATAGCCAAGGAAGGTAGCCCCATTTGCAAATGGCGAACTACGCCGATGTTAGCTAGTTGATGCTATAAGCGGAAGCCTCACTGACCGGATAAGTGTAGGACCGAGCCCGCGCGTGAAGGCAGCGATACCTTCCGTCCGCCAAACCTTCCTCATGCAATCCCGGGCAGAGGCATACTTTTGACCAGTCGACGGGGTAAACCCATCGGTTTGCATTCTAGATTTAATCATGTCTATGGGATATATTATCGCCCATAACTACAAACAGACTGGTGAAATTCGCCTGAGATCCATGAAGAGGGGGGCTTACCGCATATCCAGCAGTTGCGCCATAGAGGACAGCATTGAGAGGGTTTATCTGCTCCCGGCGAATGCCTTTTTGCGACATTTCGCGTTGGACCAATTTCTCATATACCAAGAAATAGATTCCGTAGCCGGAAGCTTCACGAAGGAAAGTGACACATTGGCCTTTGTAGATGCCGGCAATCCCATGTTGTGAGTATATCTTCTTGATGGCATCTAAGGGACCGTTATACATTGGACTCGTATTAGATTGGGTTTGCAGTCCTGCGAGATCCGTGAGATGGTCTGTCGACTCGATCATCCGAAATACTCACGGATCCTGATGTGCTCGACTGGACCGGAGACGAAGCCATTCGCAAGTCCGGCAGTAACACCCGCAGCAAACAGTTGACCTGCTCCGAGTGATTTGCCTTCTTCACCACCCTTCCCATGAGCTAAGTTGTGTGCCGCGAATACTCTCTTTGTGTATTCTAATGCACCAAACTGTATGGACACACAAAGTCCAATGCCTAACAGGGGCGTGAGCGTGCCCTAAAAGGAAGGTTAGATATCTCTTGATATCATTCAAAGTCAGGCGGACCTTGTAGAACGCCAACGGTCCTTCATTCTTCAGGATCCCACCAGCACAGTCCAGCATACCAGTGTAGGTCCCTTTGGGAGACGTTTGCATGCGCTGCAAAGACGCAAAGTTATAACCCTCATGTCCTCTGCTAAGGAAACACCATGTACTGACCACTTTCACGATGTCAAAGGGTTGTCCCACGAGCACCTTCCATCGGCCGAAGAATTCAACATCTGGGTCGTCCGCGGAACAAAGAACACTCACCTGAGCGATCCCACCGGCAGTTCCAGCCGCCAGATCCTTGATGGTATTCCCTGCCATGTTGTTCGGGTATTCTGAGAGACTCTCTAAAGTGAGAAATAAGGCGCCGGTCAACTCGTGAAGCGCAGGCTCGTAGGAGGACGGGTAAACATGCTTGTTATCACAATTTCGCGGGTATTGAAAAATTATCTTCACTTATTACGTAATAGTCCATTTACATTCAGTTGCACGTGACCACTTGTCACATTGTCATGTTCATAGCGTAGTCATTTCCCTCCTGGCGACCAACGAACACAATTCATGAATTTTGTTGCTCACAGTTCTCGAGGTTGATGACAGAAATTGTCGCAGAACAGACTGTCGAGAACGATGCGACTTCCCATGTCATCGACCCTGAAAGTATGGGAGCTGCTGCGGAGGTCGGCGCGAATGTCGGGGATGAGGATGAGGATGAAGACGAAGAAGACGAAGAAGAGGCAGAGGAGATAGCGCGTCGCCTGAAGGACCAACTCTGGGCAGACATCAGCAAGGCCCAGGCAGCGCAGGCCACCTCAAACGCGCAACCGCATGCGTCACGTACCACAGCCCTTTCAGGCGAGCACGGTATCCCCGGTCCCAAGAGCACTCTATCGAAGAAGCAAGACGCAGCATTACAGACTATGGAGGCTATTCTTGCAATCACAGCGAACGACAAACTCGCCTGCACCACCCTCGCATCCGCTGTCGTTCCAGGAACCAACAATGACAATGTATTGAACGTCCTGAACCAGGTAGTTCGCGCCGGATCTATCTCGAAAGAACTTGCCAAATCTTTGACGCCTATCCTGGTGTCGCTGGCTCGCTCCGATACGCTCTTCGCCACCATGCGTCACTCAAACGCCCCTGCAATCCAGCTTGACAAAGGAAAGCGTAAACGCGACGAAAGTGAAGAGGAAGCACGGCAGAACGAGGCACGCACTGTCAAACGCCAGAATATCGTGTATCCTGACCTCCAGAAGCAAATAACCGAAGCTGTCAAAATTGTCTCCGGGTCTCTCAGCGCTAGCTCTCCAACCGATGGTTCGCTTGATCCGTCCGTTATATCTTCCATCCAACTGCACCTACATCAACTGTTCCTGTTTTCTATGACATCATCTGCCGGAGGTGGGCCGGAAATGAATGCGCTGCAAGAGATTGGCGGCTTGATTCAAGTCCTCGGTGTTCTCAGCGGCATCCAGATTGCCCCTACAGCAACCCCACACCACGCCATTCAGCAGGCTCCACGCTCCGCACCCCATCCTTCCCACCCCTGGACTCCCCAAGGCAACCATCCCCATCCGTCTGTTCCGTTCCCTGATATTGGCACAGCTGTCTACCCTTGTCTCGTCCCTGGTTGCCGCAAGATATTCGCAAAGCTTTACAGCCTACGAGCACACCAGCGTGTTCACGCTGTTCACCGCTCATTCCGTTGCGTTGTTTGTCCTGCGTCGTTTGCACGCAACCATGATCTCAAGCGGCATGCAAAACTCCACGAAAAAAAAGCTTGGCAATGTGCCGGTTGTGACAAGATGTTTTCCCGTCGAGATGCAATCAAGCGACATAAAAATAGCAGCGCGGCGCGCGGCGGCAAGGGAGAAGTGTGCGTCAATGCTGCAATCAAGGAGGTGGTATTGGATAAAGAGGGAGACGAGGATACAGCGCGGGAAGGTCGGCGTACGAGGATGTGGGCAGACATCGCCGCAGGCAGTGCAACCACTGCGACATACTATGGCTATGGAGGCGAGGGACATACGGAAGAAGGGGAAGTGCATGGTGATGTCATCCAACAGATGCAGGCTGCTGTGCTCAGCCTCCATGCAACGTTGCAAGGACACGTGTCGTCTGCGCTTGGTACTGATCACGCAGCACCTCCATTGCACCTCGACCCGACTGGCGGGCAAGCGACATTGGCAAGCGTCATTGCTCGCGCACAGATGCAGAATTTGTCTCCATCCCAGATTCAGGGTACGGGCTCCGCCGGTGAAACCGGAGACTCGGTGCGCCCTGAAGGGTCCATCGGGTTCCCTAGTGACAAACAGCCTATTTCGGTTGATTCCGCTCGGGCCGTGGGCAACGGAACGCAACCTGAGGGTGATGCTCCCGCAGCTCAGTTGTCTCTGTACGGCTTGTCAGAAGAGCAGACAAGATTACTTGAGCACGCAATTGCCAACGCCGCGTCAGCTGCGCAGGCACAAGCCGAAGCCGAAGCCGCCTTGGAGGAAGAAGACGAGGAAGAGGACGAGGAACAACATGACTTGGACGAAATGAATGGTACGCTCAGTTCAGCTGTCGCTCAAGCACCTGTATCATCAAGACAATGATCCTATCTATTTTCTTGCGTTGTATGAACACCTAATAACATAAATATTGTATCATTTTGTGGTCTCCCCAGTCAAGGTAGCCAGTCCTTGTACATGCCCAATACGAATGTCACTTGGCCTGCGCAAGCGACCATGTTGTACAGTGAATGATGTAGTTCGTGGTATCGCTTAAACCTAATGTCAATATTTACATGAATGAATACGAAACTGGTAGCAGACGATGAGTGATCGAGAAGAACGAACAGGAGGCAGCCATACAAACTCACCTCGAGGTTGCCGCATGCAATAGATTAGCGCTACATTTTGCTGCCAGAACCATGCGAACCATGTCGTGGTCGCGGTTGTCTTGGAGCCGAATATTGTTCTTTCCGTTTTGCCTCTGCTTGCCGCCAAAGTTCCTGGCTCTGAGGCGATTCACGTTGCCACGCCTCTGCAATAGCTTGACTTGGTGAGATGACGGACTCGTGGAAACGATGCCCTCTATTCCCGTCTGGTTTTGGGCGGGGCATGTCGGACGTCATCGCATACTAGAGGTAAGGGAACATACTCATGATCAGATACTCCGCCGAAGGCGACAACAACCGAAAGTAACAAAAATGGGCGTACGGCAGCTCAAGGTTCATGCAGTGGGATAGGGCAGGGACCGAGGGGTGTCTCTTTATACAAGGTTTGAGTTATTTGCCTTACATTTAAAACCCGTCCCAGGAGAACAGGGCATTTCATCAAGCGTTCGAAGGCGAGAGCCACCATTGTGTGCGTTCCAATTAAGGAAAGTTGAAAGATACGGGGAAGAAAAACCGGTCAGAATAAGTATCCGCCTTCTGCGCTGGAACTTGGGGTCCCCTGCGACAGGGAGCCCCTGCAACCTTCGCGATGGGATCCAGAAATGGGCAGCGAACAAACGAATTGCCATAAAAGGTAGTTTCAAGGGCGGTCGGGGGAACGTAACCTTTCATACATACATATGTCTTCGGTGACGCGTTTAAATTCCAAGATTGCAAGCGACATATGTCCAAGACATTTCCCCATTGTGTACCGTTTTTGAGAGCGTCTCATATCCGCCGGGAAGGGGCGTTTTCATGAAGGACTTGCCTGACTCATCGATATCGCCCCCTGAGTCAGTGCGCACGCGCGCATGGGCGAAGGGATGAAACCACGGGTGTGGTAACGGACGCTCGGATAAACTTGCGGAGAGGCACAGCGGATGATCCCGTTGAAGGAGCATTCACAATGCCTTACACTGCTGGGCCGAGGCCACGAGGCGTCGTATGGCACCTGAACATGAGCCATTTGTAGATATGTGTGTCGAAGATCCGCTGGCCGCCTTGAAGGAGCTGAGGAAGAGAAGCCTTGTGTCCATGTCTCAGCCATTGTTTCCTCGTTATGGGAAGGACAATGTTCACGTTTAGGAGCATCTACTAATCTGCCATGTCTCGGATAAGGAAGCGAAAAGGAGCTTGAGCACTGGCACTTCACCACGTAAATTTGCATTTTTTTCGCACATGATGGCGTTTTGACAGGATACCCGGGACTGTACATTCCAATGTGAATGTAGGATGGATACGACATTCAAAATTCTGATATGATCCGGTTGGCGGGAAAATCCAGAATATCGGGTTAGTTCGGGAAGATCCTGTGCAATGGAATGAGGAGAACCTTGACTAAAGGACTGCCGGAAGGAAGTTGAATGCGCAGATCCGCTGTCCAATGATGATTGCGGGGTAAAAAGAATAGTCTCGAGCGCTCAGAGTTGAGGTTATTCCCTCTCCAATATGTCATGATGTAGAGCCTACACTAAAAGCGCTGCAACGTGTATCACCGTTCTCGTGACCACTACTGCGGTTCACCACAACCAAATATAACTGACCCACTGACCACACGGCTGTCCGTGAGTACTAGTGCAGCATGTGGTTCATCTTTTAAATACTTAGAGATCTCCATGGCCATATGGCGTGGCTGAACAGGTGCGCAGCACATCTATCTCGTAGCAACGGACACTCTAATCTCCTTGCTGTCTCGCAGGATCTCAAACAATATGGGCGAAAAGTGAGTCTCAGGTTAATCTCAGCAACATGTCGGTGCGCAGTTGACGATATGAAGCTTTGTGAATTTCCTGGGTGGATCCCCGCTAAACCGGCTCTCATGGTTGCGACCCTCGCAAGCCTTCCTGAATGCACTCGTCGCGTCCCCAGCGACGCGGTGGATCCTGTTCAAAAGTGGCATGCCATTGCTTGCCACGAATCCCAACACAGAGAAGCGTACATTGGCACTGTTGACGACTGATGATGTCAAACCCTTGCTCGGTCCTGATCCGTACTTTGGTCAGGGCGAACATCCTGGAGAGTTAAGCCCGGGGGAGATACGCATCCTCGAAGCTGCTCGGATCCATGGTCCACGCGTCGTCTTCCTTGGTCTCGAAGAGCCTGATGCGACGACGGCTTTCGCACTTCCTTCATCAGACTTCAAGGAGCCAGGGGCCGCCGTTGCCAACATCAATGGCACACCATACTTCTCTGTCGACGTCGCCGATCTCGAAGAAGACAAGGTGGATGAAGTTGTTCAAACCTCTGGACTTGCAACGTCCGATGCCAAGTTGGCTTTCACCGAACCCAGAGCGGCGATGGGAGCCTTGGACATGTTCTCGGCTGCTGTTTTTGCGAGCGCTCGGAGCATGGTAGACTGGAATGACAGGAACAGGGCATGTATAGTTATCGTGCCTTGTTCATCATCCTGGCTCACTTTTGCAACGTAGTTCTGTCCCGCTTGTGGTGCTCCGTCCTACACTCTATGGGCTGGTTGGAAGCTTTCATGTACCACCCTACTACCATGGGCGGATAACACGGGCAGGAAGCCCTGTCCATCAGGGTTGGTCCGATTCCAATGTATGGAAACAAACTCTGACTGAGCTGGGAAGACAAGGATTGCAAAACTTTTGCCACCCAAGAACGGACCCCGTCGTCATCATGCTGACCATGAATGAAGCAGGAGATAAGGTTATCCTCGGCAGAAACGTATGTTGGATGTGCCCCCGTCCTCACCCGAACGTCACGTTGAAAAATCCCTTTCAAAACCAGAAACGGTTCCCGCCGAAGTTTTACTCCGCCCTGGCGGGCTTTGTCGAGCCCGGGGAATCGTATGAAGACGCGGTACGCCGCGAGATGTGGGAAGAAGCTGGCGTCAAAGTGTGGAATATCCGATACCACTCTGGGCAACCATGGGTAAGCCATGTAGCATGTGAGACGTATCGTTCTGTGCCGATGATCGTCTCGCATTCTTTCGAAAGCCGTTCCCTGCGAACCTTATGTTGGGCTTCTACGCTACGGCAGACCCTTCCCAACCGATCCGTACGGACCTGGACAACGAACTAGAAGGTGATCAGTACTTCCGATGTAGCACAAGGGTTTCATCGTTGATAAGCCGTTGCTCAGATGCTCGGTGGTATACTCGTGAAGAAGTTCTGGCTGCCCTTGATGCAACGTCCAACACATCAGGCGATAAGATCGCTTCAGCTTGGACGGAAGACAAAGCCAATGCTCATTCGGGAACTGACACCGTTGCCAAGGCAGAACCGCTGTTCAAGGTGCCCCCTACTACGGCGATCGCGGGTGTATTGATCAAGGATTGGGCAGAAGGCAAGATAGAAGCAGGAAATTCCGTGAAAGGATATCTGTAGATAGCACCATATTTCGTTTAACAATAGCAGAGTATACGTGGAGATATCGACAGCTTGGGGGATAGATCTAGACATCAAGATGTTGCAAGTCAGGCTATTCCAGGGTTCGTTGCCAGCGGATGGCTGAATATGTCGGAAGGGGTGGCACCGTTGGGGACATCATTTGAATTTTCAACAGGACACGGACAGCCCTCTCTGATTTTACAAGATAACATACACTTTTGAGTGAGGATCGCAGGCAACTTTGGAGAAGCAAATCCCGCAAATTGAGTACATGTAAGAAAAGCGAATAGACTAATTGAACGTCAGTCATTATTAACCTGGAGTGGAGTTACATGTACTCACCAGACAACTGGACGGGTACGGATATTACATTGAGGCGCGTTCATGATCCATGGTGCGAAGTATGCCATCCCCATCTCGCCACAGACATTCTCCTTGCCAGAGCACATAGTCGGTCATTTCGTTGTTGGTGATATAGTCAGCGCAATCCTTGTCGGACGCTCCAGGTTGAATCCATATAGCGGGGATGCATTTAGCTTTGGCTTGTTCCAACAGCTTGATGGTGAGCTTTACAGGTAGGGTGATAAGGACATGGTGAATGACACCGACAGAATCGAATGCGACAAACCTTGGCAGGCGTTATGATACTGAGCGCGGTTTCGGTGGGCGAAGGGAGTTCGTCAATTGACTTGACCGTCTTGTGCCCCTCTAGCTCACTATTCTTCTAGGAGCGGAAATGAGCAAGGTGCCTGAACCATTGTTCAATATCTGACTGACTGGGTGCACAGGCGTCACATCCTTGTCCCTCGCAATATACCACTGAAGGATCTGGAAGAGGGGCTCGTTCGTCAAGGAGATATCCACGAGTCCGTTGCCAGATTACCTTTGTTCCCCATTTCGATTGGTCTGTCGAGGCACCGATGACAGCATACTTCTTGTGTGTCAAGAAGAACCTTTGCTTTGCGACCGAGGTTGCCATCCTCAGGTGGTGAATATTACCAACGACGGAATGGATGGTGGGCGTCGGGAGACCGTTTCACCATCTTTCTTCGCCGAAACTACCGCTACTAGTTCCACAAGTCTCTCACATTGCGCAATTCACACGAATCTCGTTCTATGTAAGGGTACATGAAACGGGGATGTTCTGCCGTGCTTGACGTGGCGGCAACGTCACTGAGCAGGTCACGTGCCACAGCGCACGGACCAACGCAAAAATCTATATAATCTGTGACGCGACAAGATGAATCCTCAGAGCATACTCAGCTAGGATCTATTTTATAGAAACTAACTCGAGTCTCGCATGTTTACACATGCCGCATCCTTCAAATCCATTCGATGACATCTGCGCTCGCTCGTTCGACAGAGAACATGGTCTCCACTTCGGTGGGATCTCGAGGACGTTTGGTTCTGTGCTTCGCCGGGTTGCTTTGCAGCTTGGTGAGCCGGAGCCAGCGAGTAGAGCGTCTGTCTGATGGATTTCTCTCTAGTTACATGGTGTTTTGTTTGCAATCTATTATGCTGCCTCTGAAAAGTTTTGTGTGATGAATTGACAAATGACTGGACTAGCGTCAATTATAACTGTTTGAGTTGCATTCCGTCCCTCATGAGGTTCTCTGTCAGTGCAGGTGGACTTGCTGCTTTCTTCCATTTTCCAAACACTGCTATCCGCCAATTATCCTATGGAGTTTTGATTGGGTTCACGCTCTCTCTTTCAGCAACCTCTATAGCACACTACTATTCAGAACACAGAAAGCAGGACAAGCTAGAGAAACAGACCTCGTCGCGACCCATCGAGCTGAGGAGCGATGAAATAGTACACGGAGTGACTGGTTTGATTGGTGTGTCTTTTCTTCGTGCCATGTTGTTGGGAGAGACGCATATATTGCTCAACGGATCAGGAAACACGCCATTGATTAGAATCAACTCGTTGAGCGATGCGCTTGGGGTAGAGATTCTGGGCAAGGCTGAGGTAGGACTCCCGGTGTCTCTCGATTGTGATGGCTGAGTTCGGTCTGCGCCCAGTTTCTGAATCCGGGAGGTAGCGTCAAGGACCGTGTTGCTTTGCGAAGTGAGACCTCTCGCTGCATGTATGCGTCAATGATTCTCCTTACTTGTCGGCGATAGTGATCGAAGATGCGGAGCGACAAGGATTGTTACACCCGCATACTGGATCCCGGATCTTTGAGGGAACCGTGGGGTCTACTGGGATTTCAATAGCAACGATAGCGAAAGCCAGGTAATGTTGGAATCTGCTTTGTTTTTCCAGCATTGATACGAGCCGCTATATCGTCGGCAGGGGCTATGACGCGAGTGAGTGGTGTCCATACTCGAGTCGTTTTGGTCTTGCTTGCTCACCTCCTTGAAAAAGCCATCATCATGCCAGACGATGTGGCGGAAGAAAAGGTGAAAGCATTACAGTCACTCGGGGCAGAAGTACAGCGCGTACGCCCGGCCAGCATCGTCGACCAGAAACAAGTACGTACCTCTATCCCATCGACCCTCTGACCGCCACGCACTCATCATTATCATTCTCGAGCAGTACGTCGTATGTATGTGTCGTTTTCTCGCGACATATCCTCACAGCGACGTGTTAGAACATGGCTCGACAAGCTGCCGGACGATTTGGCCAACCGAGCGCACTAAACGGAGTAGTGGGTGCAGTTTTCAGCCACGAAATGGTCACCGGGTCATCTTCGGTCGTCGTCTCCACCACGTCGTCGCACGTACGTCCTGAGGGCACACAAGATGATCCCCAGGATATGGAGCTTCTTACCAAGCCTCGCGGGTTCTTCGCCGACCAGTTCGAGGTACGTGGTCCAAGCTAAGCCCCAAGTTGAGGTTCTCACTTGGTCGTCGATGCAGAACAGGAGCAACTTTGATGCACACTACGAGGGGACTGGTCCAGAGATATGGCGCCAAACAAACGGGGAGGTAGATGCGTTCATCTCAGGTGCCGGTGAGTCGTCTGCGTCATGGTATCCCGACCCAAGCCGCAGAACTGAAAGGTCACGAATCCAGGGACCGGCGGAACGATCGCCGGCACGGGCCGCTATCTCAAGTCGATGGACGAGAGCATCAAGGTCGTCTTGGCCGATCCTGAAGGAAGCGGCCTGTACAACAAGGTACGCTCTAGGGCTTCTCCCGAGAATATCATTTCACCTGGCTGCTATTCCATGTCAGATGAAATTTGGCGTCCTGTACGACCACAGAGAAGCAGAAGGCACAAAACGACGGCATCAAGTCGACACGGTCGTCGAAGGGATGTACGTTCTTCTTTCCTTACTCCTGTTCTTCATCGGCAAGCTTGAGAACTGTGATTGCCCCCTGTCTCACTTTTTTTTTGGTATACATACAGTGGGATCAATCGGATGACGAACAATATCGATTTGGCGCTGCCCATCATCGATGACGCGTTTCGGCAAGTTTCAGTGCCATTTGTCCTCAGATCTGGTACTTATTCAAGACATGTCTTAGGATAACGGATGCGGAGGCTGTCGCAATGTCTCGCTACCTTGTCCAACATGACGGATTGTTCCTCGGATCCAGTAGTGCATGTAATCTGGTGGCGTGCGTCAAATGGGTGCAACAGATGGGATGGAAAGAGGGTCAGACCATCGTCACTGTCTTGTAGGCATGACACACGTAGCCATGCTCCCGCTGATCACCCGTTTCGATAGGTGCGACTCTGGCAATCGTCATCATTCAAAGGTAAGGCTTGCCCATTTACTCCAATCAGTTTCTTGTTTGACAAGTGACGTGGTTTTTTGGGTAAAAAGTTTTGGTGAGAATCCATCCGAACATCTTACCTGGGATCTGCTAACGCGCTCTGTGGGTCGTGTCTAGGAACGACGAGTATCTTCGACATGCCAACATTCCCATTGATCAAACAATTATCGAGAGCCTCATCACAGGAAGATCTACAGGGTTATCATAATAGATAATAAAGCACGGAGCAAGTGCGAGGGGAAAAAAAAAGCGAATGCAAATGCCTATGGTACAGATGCGTGTGGAATAAATGAGTACATGGTAACAAGACTATGATTGGCTTGGTGGCCACGGAGAGGGGTTTAAGGTAGGGGACGTAAACGAGAGTTTTGGCTGAGAAGCACTGTTCTGAATCGAGGTTTTGGAGGCTGTATGGGCCACGGCTGGATTTGTGGGACCGTGGGCTTGAACTTGCTCCTTGGATGGTGTTGCGCTCAGGGACGTATGTGCTTGCCTGCCGCTGTGCTATGAGTCATGCGGGTCAATGCAAAGTGCAGCGACCGACTCACGCATGTTCTACAGGAGCTGCAATGGGTTGCGGGTCCGGTGTAATCTTGAGATACCCTGCTTGAACTAAAAAGTCCCAGACGCGACTAGTCTTGTTGACGTCTATCTTCACGAGATCACGAGCTTCCCGTCGGCGGAGCTTGCCACCGCGACGAGCGTACTCTCGTACGAGTGTTTCCTTGATGACGAGATACGGCTTTGGAAGGATACGTAACTGTGAGCACAGTGCCTGCTCTGCGGGGGTGAGTAAATGCAGTGAAGGGCTGTTGGCCAAATTCAGCGGGGCCGCTGATGAATGGTGATCAATCAGTGATGTAAATCCAAACAGTGTAGTGGAATGAACGTACGTGGTCGACGCACAGCACTCGTTCCTGTGGCATTGGCGGTAGCCTTGGGTGTTGATTCCCGATCGTGGCTCTTACGGCCCTCTGATTCTCCTGAAAGAAATCATCAGTTCACGGGTGATGAAGAGTAACACGACCACACTGACGCCCAGTTCCACCCCGAAGCTGGTTGAGTCGCTCAGATGCATAGTAATCCCGCGTCAAATTTGTCTTTAATTGTATCTGGGAATGGAGAGATGACGCAAATCGAACCACATGGAGCAAGCGATGTATACTTACACGACGAATGCTGTCCATCTCAAACTTGTCAACGTCGGCGGCAGTGGTCAGGCCCATGCGCCGGTACTGCTGCAATTCCTGTATGCGCTTCCGCAGCATCGCCTCGTCTGGCGTGCGCAATGAATACTGGCTGCCGTTAGAAGACAACGAGATCTTACAGAGGATGTCCGCAGCGAACACTTCGTAATCTTCGGCAGTCTGAAGCCTGGCGAAGGGTCGAAGGCGTTGGACAATGTCCTTTTCCTCTTTCGCCCGCTTCTTCTCGGCAGCTTGCATCTTTAGAAGCCGTCAGAAGAATGAATACATGATACTGAATTAAACACAACTAACCTTCTTGTATTCAAGGAGGCCCCTTTCAAACATCACTGCTTTAGCTTCGTGACGTTTCGCTACGCGCTGATTGTACATTTCAATCATTGTCAGCTTGAATGCGAGTGAATCTTCCGT
>JBBPJQ010000790.1:0-16709 GCA_038088795.1 Boletus rex-veris
GGCTGTGTACCATTATCGTCGCTCCCACATTCCGGGGAGGCGAGGTGGACCGACATACGTTCCAACGAGGTGCCCGCACGACAGACTTGCATCATCGAGCGTTGTCTGTCAGCGTCAGCAACCGATCTCGATGTGCCGAGCTCCCAAACGACGATCATCTTCTGGACCCGCGTCTCGTCCGACACCCCTGAGTTTGGATGGGGATGAGGTATGATGATAAAGTGGTGTAGTAAGATCAACATATATGCCACTCTCGACATCCTCGGAGGATCGGCGGATCGAGAGTTTCCCTGCGGAATGAGTCAGGTGGACACAACGGCTTTAGATTTGTCGGATCATCTTGCTACCATGAGGGGGGTGTTCCAGAGCGTTCGACGACATGCTGCGCGCGTTCACTCCATATGGACATAATACATTTATCGCGTCACTCAAACTCCCCCCTTGCACGGGGCGTGCCTAGGACTGCGCACCTAGAACCCAGTCGTATGAGACCGCTGACGAGACCTCTAGCATGAGTACTTCCGAGTCGAAATGAGCGCTGTCTCACTCCACTCGTGAGTCGTGGCACTTGAAGCCGTTAAGTTTTCCCCGGATGTCTCCGAGGGTACTTCATATGAACAACCAACACAATGAATCTAGCTTCTGGTCAAGTGCGACGACACTCTAACACAACTCTAAGCTCTCCTGTACATGTCATCATTGAAACATGAGAAGCGGTTTACGACAAGGACCAGACCATGAACGTGTCAACAACGTTCGAACGTTGCAGCCCTGAGCTCGGCGCATCCATCATTGGCTGAGAACGAGAGAGAGAAGAGAAAAAGGCATGTCCATCAAATGGAAGCATGCCGAGTTTGGTTAGAGCGGGTCGAGGACGACCTGGATGCACCTATAGACACGTGTGATATGAACAGGTATACCCGAGATGAGGCTGCGGCAGTGGGCGCAAAACGAGCTGGTGCGTCATGGACGTCGCTTGTTGGAGTGGTTGGACAGCATTTGCCATTGCGTGCGTCCTGGGTGGAAGAGAGAGTCCAACAACCAACGCACCCACGATGTCAATTGTAGGTGCCAGCATCGTCCATCCCAGAAGCCAGTCCAGCTCGTTGACGGCGACGCCTGGGTGCAGTCTACCGCAATTTGGACAATTAGTACCCGGCTTTGGGTGACACACCAGCGAGCTCCGGCGTGGTTCTAGTGCAGGGAAAAACGTATTTGCCACATGTGCAGTTTTCTTCCCAAACTAGACATGAGCGCTTGTGATCAGAAAGTTCAGAAGTCCGTCTTTCTGATCATCATTCATCATACGAAGGTCTCACACTAACATCCGCTCTCTTTTCTTTCCACACTTGTGGCTCTAGAAGCTCTCCATTGTCCCGGACACGAATAACGACGTGAGTTCCGTCCAACGTTCCAAGAGCCTCGTCACCATGGCAGCCGCGGAACAAGAAACAAACATGCCGTGTACCCATGTGCTCCCATAGCCTAGCAATTCATCGCGACACTGCCTACCCATGCGCGTGAAAAAGTGGGCACACCCGTACCAACAATCACGATCACTACTATATCAGACCAAGCGCAAACCAACCAGCGGCACCTGACAGATCTGAACATGAAACGCAATCATGATATCACCATCACCGTAGCGCAACCGCCCACCACGGTATGTCAACGATCCAATGGATCCCAGGACATTGGTGGCGAATCAATCATTTGTTTGATGATCATGATGCCACAACGCGTCCATATCCGATCGGTCCCGTCTGTGTGCGAGGGAAACAGAGAGGGGAACACCGTACTTGGCCCGGATACCAGCTCAGCCTGTTGCGGTGGTGTCCTATCATGATTCATGATATCACCATCACCACCAAACCCAGCCCGTGTCATCGCGATATGTAGAGCCGCTCACTCGCTGAATCAAATCAACCCTTGGAAGAATTCGATCGTCGTATATGTGGCGTATTCGGGTAAAGTCCTCACCGGCACCCTTTGACACGACGCGTCGCTGCTGACCAACAGTGAAAAAAAGAAATATAAAGTGACACCTTGTCGACGATGGGCATCGATGATCATTTCCCCACTGACACGCCCCTGTGCGATAATCTGTCGTGTGGCGTACGATTGTAGCACAGAGACATTGACGACGACAATCGCTTCAAACATGTTTACGCCTTGCGACACGTGTGAAAAGGCTTTATAAAGGTTCCAAATCGTTTTTCTTGGTGTCCAGCATCTAAACTGTATCAAATGTCAATCTCAGACACGATCGAACGCGCATACATGTATGCGTCATGTCCGTATATGCCTTTCCAACTTCCGGTTGCCGCATAGTATACAGGGGAAGGGAAGGTGACACGTACGTTGAGCAACCGATCTCATTCAAACTATCCCTGCATTCGTCGCACATCGATAATACGCGTGCACACAAGTATAAGATGAAACACGGCATGGCACTTGCGTCATCAACGTTAAACGTCAAGTCCAAACCTCACTTTCCAAACGACAAACTCTATATATAATGTCGGTAAAACGATGTCCCGAAACGAACGAATTCCCCACCTGAGCATGTATGTATACTACTCGGTTGTCACCAACGTCATAGCCTGCCGCACCGCATGGCACGTTTTTGCTTCCACTTCAGTTTCCCCTGCCAGTGAAAGTGTCGTCACGTAGGGAGCGATCTCACTTGACACGGTATGACTGTGAATAGAGCTGCTTATGGTAGAAACGGCATTGATTTCGTCTGGTCGCGAGCCAGTCAACTCATAACCTACGAGGTCAAACCACGACCCCACCCAATGTCACGGAAGCCAGTTGTCATGGGCATGGAAAAAGAAACGCATGCGAGTTGGAGATGGGACGAATACCGGGCGTGCCAGATCTTAGTTCGTCAAACCTCCCCACACTTTTGAACTTTTGGTCACGATGGTCGACAGGGATACTTTGGTCCCTGCAAGGAAACTGCTCGAGAGAGTGGGAGAGGAAAACGAGACAGAGGGCGCATTGGACGTACGAAATGACTCAGGATGCGCATAGGAGGTTTGCAGAAACGTTCATACTGCCGTCCTCGGGGGAGATGTCGATGAAATGGTCGCGGCGCGCCCAAGTCCAGTGCATAGTAACGCCTTGTTCGACCATCGATCATTCTACTGATTCCGTGCTTCGTTGCATTCGACCGTCCGTGGTGTAACAGACAAAGTGGTCCGGCTGTGACACGGCGTGACTTGTATGATCACACGGCCAAAAACAATTTGTTTCACCACGACATTCACTCATTGGCTTCAAACCTGTATACAAAAGCTTCACCATATTCGTGGCTATCATACATTTTCCAACATTTCCAGGCGTACTCCTTTCAATTTTCCATGGATCTTGCTGCATGTTGACTGCTAGCATCCTTTCTAATACCGGATATGCAGTGCGTGTGTGAGTACACGTCGAGAAGTATATATGGCATGAGATGTATTCACCAAGTGCAAGACATCTGTCCCTTAAGACAAGCTCATTCCTCCGTCGACGGCAATCTATGTCGAGTGCATTGAGCATGCTGTTCCTGGAGCCACCTGAACGTATTCGGTAAAAACTAAAACTCACGCTTTGCCCTGTCCAGGTCTATGTAAGCGGGTTTACACAAAGATGAAATCAAAATGATACTTACCAGTGATAAAGTGGGATTCCTTCGAGGCGAGGTAGCTCACAAGACTGGCGGCATCTTCTCTCTGACCGTGGTACTTGATGGGCTTACAGTTAACACGCTACAAGTCATATGTGAGTTATAGTCAGTCCAGTGTGATGAGCACGAAGCAAGTCAACTTACATTCTTCAACAAGGCGACTAATTCTGGATCAACATTCGCGAAGTTTCCTTCCATTTGATGGATCGCTGTCAACACTTAGCCTCATTGCAGGATCGGATATCCCGCCGATACTTACTCGTTGTCGTCTCAAGCAATCCTGGACTGTATGTATTCACGGTGATGTTGTATCGACCGAGTTCCAATGCTGGTTTAATAATCAGAAATTTCAATGAAGAGCGAGAAGACATAATAAGATACTTACCGGCAGATTGTGTAAGGGAACGGACTGCGAACTTGCTGGCGCTGTAAGCGGAATGCAAGATTCCTCCCTCTTTCCCGCCGGGGGAGATTGCACCAAGAATGCGCCCTCCACGCCCTTGGTCGATCATCTGTCTGGCTGCATACTTGTAGGACAAGAAAGTGCTGCGTCCATTGAGAGCCATGAGTCGTTCCCACTCCGCTAACTCGGCTGCAGAACACCATCGACTTAGTCCTGATGGCAGAAAACTTCCGAGAGCGACTTACTGGAGACCAGCGGTGACGCATTGCCGTTGCCACCCGCATTCGCCACCATCTACGAGCAGCGTATTTAGGGATGCATTTACTTAACCAGAACGCAGCACTGATTACTCACAACGTCCAGACCTCCGAGTTTCTTGGAAACGTCTTGCACCATTTCTTTGACTTCCTCTTCGACGGTCACGTCCGCGGGGACCAACAAGGTTTTCCGACCGAGCTTCTCGATCTCGTCCGCGACAGCGCGCAGCTCGTCACGTTTGGACGGGAGATCGTTCAGAGCGATGTCGAACCCATCCTTTGCAAGACGGAGTGCAATAGCGCGTCCAATACCCTGGGCGGATCCAGTGATGAGGGCGGTTCCTTTGACGTCAGACATGTATCAGAGAAGAGATGAGTGGGTGGTTTAAAGTGTACTTTCTGTGGTGATAACAGCCTAGAAGAGCTGTCCATTTATACCTAGTATCACGAGGCACGGACCTGTGCACCCACCAAGGTCGGCCCCTTTCGCCCTGCATGCAGGATGAGACGAGCAGCCTATCATCACAACCATCTATGGTAACCTTACGTTTAACCAAGACGGGGATCTGTATGTTACTGACTCCACTACCCTTGATCGGTGCCTTTGACCGAGTTGATTATCGACTGTGCACATCCAGATCTGCACACACCATTTATGTATGAACGTGAGCCAGGCTACGAACGCATTGCATGCTGTGCATTTGTCGTACATCGGTAGATCTGGATAGCCGAATCATGGGCTGAGGGAAATGCCGACTGCATTAGCGGGTGGACGTCTGGACCTTCCGTTGCTTGCACTCACCATGTCCAAGGCCACCAGACTGTGTCCGAGTCGTTCTCTTCTCGTCCACTGTCACACGGCGGGAGAGATCGAGCACCATTCACCGCAAATTACTCCAGACTTGTGCCCGGGCATCGCGTGAATGATGTGGCACAAGATCGCAGTTCCGTTGGATAGGTACATCACCCGATGAGGATCACGGGCGTTGAACGTTGCGTTACGGGAAACACCGAAGCAGAGGTCTGCCAGTGGGTTTGTGCAAACTGCTGACCAGGAACCTTCCGTCTCAGTGGCGTACGCTGTCGTGGATCGTTAGATTCAATTTACACATACTAATACCTGTCGCAATGAGGACCATGCTCGCTAGAGCATGAGGAGCGTGCCGAATCTGGTTTGTCACGGTGCTGCCAGGCTCATTACCCTAATCTGGTGACCAGACCGTCTACTGAGGCAAACCGTCAACAGTCTCCTAACGCATGTTATGAGTCATGCCTGAAAACTGTCGCATCCTCAGAAATCGTACTACCACACCGTATCTCGAAAAGGCGCATCATCCATTCAGCCGACGTCGGGGTTGGCCACAATCGATGATTCGATGATCGATGATCGATGGAGGACAGGTCTAATCTTGCCTACCATATATAGACCTAGGAATCTTCTCCTGCTTCCCTGACGTCGCAAATACACCGTGACACTGATGGGGTTCAGTCTGCAGAAACAGGGGTCTCATATTCCTATCGGAGTAGTGAATGGCATGGATTGGAGAACCTGAAGAGTCCCGTGTGGCTCCAGCGGTGGCATTTACGGATCATCGAGCAGGAGACGTCCGAGTCCCTCAGCACTGTCACCCCAACCCTCTTTTCCACATGGTGGTAGGTCCCTGACGTGGCCTTTGCATAGTTGAAACCCCACCCATCACGTCCCTGTTCCATACTGCACACTCCTGGACGAGGAAAGGCACCTGACGGACACTGGAGGTTTCGAGCGAGTCGACACCTCCCTCAGTCCATTCTACTACGCCAGATACCAGAATGTTGCGGGACGACAACAATTGGCTCAAGTGAAAAACACAAATATAGTTGCGCGTTAACCAGTGTTCTATCGATCCAATTCTTGTTACGTTCATCTGTCCCCCGTGTACCACGCATGGTGATCTTCTGATCAGGCCTAGAGTGGTCTAGCACAGGTCGTTCTCCGATCATGACGGCGTGCGTTCCACAGGGAGTAAAATAGAAACTCGGTTGCACCAACCTTTTTTTTTTGAGTACGTGCTGACGCTAAGATGACAGGGTTCACAGTGCCAAGGTCCGCCGCTCTCATATCCAAAGAATGAAAGGGGCTACGATGTGAATCGCCCAGAAAAAGACAGTTGCTTCACGATGTTTGATTCCAAATCCCTACACCGAAGCTTCGTCATATCCAGGCACACATCTCCAAACGTCTCAAAATCGTTCTGTCTTCTATTTGCAATTCAGTGTGCCGCGAGTTGTGTGCTGTCTACTTCTCTAACTCCGAAAACATGCGTTTGTGGGCACGCATTGAGATATCTACAGGACATCAACGCATGTTCCCAGACATCTGTCCCTGTTTCTTGGAATCAAGACAGGGTGACTGCTCCGTCGATTGCAATCTCTGTCAGGTGAGTTGAGCACGCTGTTCCGGGCGCTCACTGAATTCGTGCAGTAAAAACCACAACTCACGCATTGCGTTGTCCAACTCTACGTAAGCGGGCATGATCGTCAGATTGAAAGAATGCCTGCCAGCCATCAAGTGTGTTTCCTACGAGGCGAAGTAGTTCACGATGACTCACCATTTGGCACGACTCGCTAGAGCTAGGTGACACTAAAAAAGAACATAAAGTAATAATTAATTTCCGACGATCGGCATGAATGATCTTTCCCACTGGTGCGACGTCTGACCCGCCTAATATGTCCCGACTCAGACGTGAACATGACCACGGTGACACGAACATGGAATTAGGCGAGACGATGCTGGTTTCGACGACGATCAGGGTGGGAGGCAGTTGTCGTGGTTGTAAAAATGAATGAGACGGGCCGAAGGTAGCATGCCCCATCTGTCGGATCCTATAGAGCAGCTGCATCCCTCCAGTGCCTTCCTCCACCCCTTCTTCAATTCGTCAACGTCTCGACACTTCAAACCGCGGACAGCGTGATCGGCGGGGATGATTCGCCTTTGAGAGAGCCAGCCCCTCGGGAAAACCTTCGTACAGTCGGCTTCTGCGGGTGAGATGTCGACAACATGGTCGCGGTGCGTGTTGAGCCAAGTGAGTAGTAATGCGCCATAGTCTATCGACTCCGCTCTTGTTGCATTCGATCGTTCCGCGGTGTAACAGGCGGAATGGTCCCACAAGCAGACGCGGAGGGTCTAGTCTCTGGTTGCTGTCCGACCAGCATCACAGTGTATGACTTGGATGATCAAGACATTGATCAGTTTGAAACTCTTACACAGAAGCGTCACCGCATCGAAGGTTATCTTTCTAACATTTCCAGACATGCACTCTTGAATTCTCCATCGATTGTGCTGTGTGGTAAATGCTATCATCGTTTCTTGATTGTTCCTAACCCTAGAAATATGCATACGTGAGCACACATCAAAGAATATATATGACGTTAGAATGTAGTCACCTCAAATATCCCTCAAGACAGGGTGAATCCCCTGTCAATCTATGTCAAGTGCATCGAGCATGCCGTCGCTGGAGCCTCTTGAATGCATTTGGTAAAAACGAAAACTTGCGCTTTGCCCTGCCCATGTCTATGTAAGCAGGTATGCATAAGCAACAAAATGAGCCTCCTTCGAGGCGAGGTAGCACACAAGATTGGGACATCATCTTCTGTCTCACCATTATAGTTGATAGGTTTGCAACCAATGCGTTGCAGGTAATGTGGAGTAATAATCCAATGTGACGAGCATCATAAGTCAGCTTACATGAACAAGTTGGCTAGTTCATGGTCAATATTCGCGAGCTGTCCACCTGCCTTGAATACGCGGACCGCTGTCGACACTTAGTTCCATTGTAGGATCGGATGCCCTGCCGACACTTACTCGTTGACGTATCAATGATACCGGTGCGTATGATGTTGTATCTGCCAAGTTCCAGTGCTGGTTTTATCAGAATTTCAATGAAGAGCAGGAAGACAAAACATGATTCTTACCAGCACATTGTGTAAGTGCACGGACTGCGAACTTGCTGGAACTGTATGGGGAAAGCAAGAATGATCCTACCTTTCCAGAAGGGTCGCCTGCACCAATAATGCGGCCACCACGCCCTTGCTCAATCATCTGTTGGGCTGCGTACTCAGGAAAGTGCCGCGTGCATTGACAGCCATATTTTGCTCCCACTCCTGTAATTCGGCTGTGGAACACCATTGACTCAGTGCAATGCAGCAAGTCGGAAAGGGTAGCTTGCTGCCAGTGGAAGGCTGGCTTACTAGTAGTGGTAACCAAGGACGATAATCCGCTGATGGCCAGCGTCCGCTACCATCCACGATGGAGGTAGTTATGGAGATGTATGATCATGATCAAAGTGTAGCGCTGATTCCTCACGAGTCGTTCGTGCCTCAGGTGATATCTGAACGATCCCGGGCCACAAGGACTCCTCGGCCCTACTCGGTCACGCAGTATCGGGGGTTGCGTGTTCTGATCGGTTGACCAAGAGAATTACCCGATGTCGAACCTCTGACCATAAAAGGCTACTTAGGCGAAAATGGTCAAATTTTTTCCTTCTCGGCAACTTGCTCACTGACTTCCGCTCCAGTGACAGGATGTGCATGGTTCAGACCAAGAGCTGAACTCGTCCAAAGTTTCGCTCCACATGCGGCTGTTATCCAGTGCATGCTTCTCGGTTTGACAGAACCTTAGACTAGAAAATCATGGCCACAACATTTTCAACCACTATTCGGTTCGAGGGGGTAAGCATTGCATAATGAAACAGTGAGCTGCATGTAACTATTTAAATTATTTGATCTTGGATCAAGTGAACACCCAGCAGTATATAAAAAGGCCGGCTTACCTCTACCAGGCCAAGCACGTCTTCTTGACCATGTCCGCACGTTTCGCCTCCCTTTTCATCGCGCTATTTATGATGGCTGGTGCCGTTGCTGCAAATGATCCTTTTCCTCGTTTCAATGGTGTCTGCAATTCAAACCACGTATGCTGCGAAATAGTCGTTTGGATAAGGTGTAGTGTCACATCTGTTCGTCAGGCATGTTGACCTATGTGTGACTAGGATCCGGTGTTCCGTAAATATGGGGGCACGGATTGTAGGCGCCTCAACAGTCAGGATGATTGGTGCGATGACGCGGAGCTCTGTTGCGGAACCTTTGTAAGTACTTACCATTGGTATCAGGATTGTCTGACTTGTGACATTACAGCTTGAGGTCGGCATTACGCTTGATTGGAGCTGTGATTGCATTTCCAACTGTGATTGAGTTATGTTGATCATGGAATGGACGGCGATTGTCATGCGTCCAGCTCCTGACTTATCCTTCAAGTTGGATCGTCTCCATTCCAGAGCTAGTAGTCACATTACATATGTGAACTGAAAGCTTGTTTTCTGTTACAAATTGATACTTGCAGGATCCAGCTCTCGTTGGGTTCCCTAAACCAAACTTCTCAGTCACAAAGTTCAGACATCCAATATGGTGTGCTCAACGTCAGTCACTATGAGTTCTCGCGGTATCGTTGTCACTAATATCTTAGTATACAATTGATGCTATCCTTGACGAACCTACTTGTCTCCAGGCGGATCAATGTTATGGGATCACTTCCTTTCCTTGGCTACGGTTTGGAATTCAACTACATCTTCAGGACCCACCTCACAAAAGGATGTGATTCGTTGAGCTGAGGATTCCGAGGCCCTCGGGACATAAACGATGAAAACACGACAAACACGTATTATTTGAGCTGCGACTAAAGGGGTATGAAGGATGAGAAACGAGAGGTGTGTGTATTACTTAGACTTAGCAGTGGTGAGCGAATTCAGACAGTATGATATGTTTGTCACCAGGAATCCAGGTCAAGAAAGGACAACTCCGCCATCGACAGTAATCTACGTCAAGTTCATTCAGCATGTTCCATCGGAACACGATTCGATATTCGAATCAAACTTACGCATTGTCTTAGAGCGATCCAAAAGGTGAGCTAGTGAACTCTAATAGGGAAAGAAATACTTGCCAGTTATAAAGTGTGCCTCTTTCGAGGCGAGGTCACTAAAGATACTTGCGATGTCCTCTGGCTGACTCTCAGCCTCGATAGCTCTCATGCTTAGGGGCTAGCGTAAGTGATATGAGAATAACGATCGCGGGCTGACAAGCGGAAAATGACTCGGAGAAGGCTTACGCTTATAGCTACATTAAACATTTCCATATCAGCTTCTGCAGTGTCAACGAGCGCTTCAACTGCAAACTTCCATTTAGTGCCATCTCGGGGTAAGATACACCGATACATACCCATTGGTGTTTTGATGAGACCGGCAGCGTAAGTATTAATCGTAATCTTGTATTTTCCCGCTCCAGTGCTGATCTCGTCAGAGATCTCTACTTTGAACTAGGTGATATGACACTGCTCTTACCGGCGCTTTGTGTCAAGCCTCTGATTGCGAACTTGCTGACGGCATATGGGGCACATATAGGTACTGCCGACCTGCCGAGTACGGAGCTCGCGCCAAGAATGCGTCCTCCGCGTCCTTGCTTGATCATCTGTTGTGCTGCATACTTGTAGCACAAGAAAGGACCACGTGCGTTGACGGCCATGGTTCGATCCCAGTCCTCTAATTCGGCTGTAGGATACCATCACGTCAATTCGAGCTGCAGAAGTTCGTATGTATTGGTGGCTTACTGGTGATCAAAGATTTCAATCTGCCGATACCCGCGTTGGCGACCATCTAAGAACAAGGCATTTAGAGTGATGTTTGATGAAGGTGAAGCACGAGCTGCTTACTACATCCAGCCCACCGAGTTGCTTGGAAACGTCTTGCACCATGCCTTTAACGTCTTGCTCGACGGACACATCTGCAGGGACCAGCAACGTTCTGCGGCCAATCTTATCGACCTCATCCGCCACAGCACGTAGCTGATCGCGTTTGGACGACACGTCGTTCAGGGCAATATCGAACCCATCCCTAGCGAGATGAAGTGCGATACTACGTCCGATGCCCTGCGCTGATCCAGTGATGAGAGCAATACCCGTTGCAATCGACATGGTGCTTCAGAGATGGGTGAAAAGCCAACGTCGTGGTTGGCAGGTGGTCGCTGGGCTGGTATTAATTTTATACCCTCGGCATTAAGCACAGGCTCACACAAGTTGTCATTGACAGTACCCACTGTCCCGCAGAATGAACAAATCAGACCACCGTGACGTGGAGACACGATCATTCGTGCCCACCGGTGCATATAATATTAGACGATTCTCGGCAGGTCACCGTTGCATCTCAGTTTCTAGTTAGCAGTTGAACGCCACTGTCGTATGGTGGTAATTGGGTGTCTTCACAAGGCACTAGTTTGCTAACATTCATGTGAGAGGACTCGTACCAATACCGATGTCAGTGAGTGAAGCGAAAATATCAATCGTATGATGAAACGACGGGACTCGACCCGTAAGTACCGGCAGCCCTCTCAGCCTGAGGCCGCCCTGACCTGACTGCATCCGCAACTTGAAATGCATCCGAAACGAACTGCAGGTCACTAAAAATGAAACTGTGTTGTACCCAGGGGCAATGGTGGGCTGACTTGCACGTCGAACATCGGCATCCAAACTCGATCATTTACGACGTATCCAAAAGCGGTGCCATTCAGGTCATGATAGCCTTCAAATTTTTACAACATCGCATCGCCTATTTCTGATGGACACGAAACCAAGAGCATACGGGTTACAAATAAAAGGAACTCTTACTGGACCCCAAACCCACTACTAACTGCGGGATTCAAGACAGGACCATTCCACCATCGACGGTAATCTGCGCCATGCCAATTGAGTATGCCATTTCATTGGTTTCATGGAAAAAGAGGGGAACATACACTTTGCCCTGATACAACAAAAATAGTGAATACTAAGCACCGTGGGGATGAAACGAATAAATGCTTGCCGGTGATGAAGTGCGCCTCCTTTGAGGCGAGGTAGCTGACAAGACTTGCAATATCTTCCGGCTGACCATCATATTTGAGGCCCCTCGTAGCTGCGCGCTACAGGTAATGAGAGAACAGAATTATGCCCGTGACCAGCGGTGGAACAACTCACGCCTTTCCAAATGTCCACCATTGCTGGATCAGCCTTGGCAAAATCCCCATCAGGATCTGACATGCCAGCCGCTGACTGAATTGAGTCCCACTGCTTGATCGGATACTTGTCCGACACTTACTCATGGGCGTCTTGATCTGACCGGGAGCATAACAGTTCACCGTGATGTTGTGCGGAGCAAGTTCCAGTGCTAATCCAATCAATTGGGGCTCAAGAGGACAGAACACGGTCCTTACCGGCAGCTTGTGTAAGGCCTCTGATAGCGAACTTACTGGCACAATATGCACTAAGAAGGGGTTTCCCTAGCCTTCCAGAGATGGAGCTCGCGCCAATAATCCGTCCTCCCCGTCCTTGTTCGATCATCTGCTGTGCTGCATGCTTGTAGCACAAGAAAGTGCCGCTTACATTGACAGCTATGATACGTTCCCATTCGTGTAGTTCGGCTGTGGCACACCTTAAAGTTAACTGAAGTTGGGAGAAGTTGGTAGGCAGGACCTACTCGAGATCAAGGGTGATAGTCCAAACACCCCAGCGTTTGCTACTAGCTGTTGAAAGTTTTATTCAGGAACACCTCACCCTAGTCCAGCACACGACGTGATGCTCACAACATCCAACCCACCGAGCTCCTTGACGACAGCCTCCACCATTCCTTTGACTTCTTCATCTACAGTCACGTCCGCGGGGACCAGCAGTGTTCTTCGTCCAATATTCTCGATCTCATCCGCAACGGCGCGCAGCTGATCACGCTTTGGCGAGATGTCGTTCAGAGCGATATCAAACCCATCCCTAGCGAGACGGAGGGCGATGCTGCGTCCAAGACCCTGTGCAGATCCAGTGATGAGCGCAACTCCTTTAGCGTTCGACATGAACTTGAGAGTGACGGGTGAAAGCGAATGCCAGGATGATTCAGAGCTGGCCTTCTCGACCACTCTGCGGCGATAACGGGTCAACCGTCAGCGCAGAAACATGTCATATGACGCGGGGATTGGTAGCACATCTACAAAGGAAACGATCGACCCATGTGTGGAGTGTCGGTCTCCCACGGACACGGCAACTTCCTTGAAGGAGTTTGATGTGACCAGCTCTATTCTTCTATGTTCAATAGTGTTCAGCCTAGTGGGGCGCACGGGTCCCACACCCTCAAGAACAAGTCCGTCAGGACCTCGCCCGTACGCCACCAAGGTTTGTTACAGGACGGTGCGAGCCAAGTCTCGGTCTAAAGCCACCAGCAGCTCAGTGCGCACAATTCACTATGGGCAGTCGTGATTACCACAACTTACATGTATGTACTAAGGCTCGTGGTTCCAAGTCCAGATGCATAAGTCGCGATTGCAAGCTCGACGCTTGGCCCGGGGCTGAGCGAAAGCCGATTGTTGACAAATGCCGCAACTTGATGACTCACGATGTTCGCAACGTTGCTTCTCATCGCTCAGGACCAAGCTTCAATCCATGATATTGTCCAAGCGTTCAACGTCACGACAAAACAAGATCTAGAAGTTATTTCAACCCCCAACAACATCGAATACTTATAACCGCATTCTGCAATCCATTTACTCCGCGTGACTCAGGATAAGACGATTCCACCATCGACAGTGATCTTAAACAGCCAATCATTACCTATACCTCGCGCGACAAGGTCAAAGAGGTACTTACGCATTGCCCTAACGAAAATATAAACATGCAAACAACGGAAACAAAAGGAGGCACTCACCGGTTATAAAATGTGCTTCTTTCGAGGCAAGGTAACTGACGATGCTTGCGATGTCCTCTGGCTGACTCTCAGCCTCGATAACTTTCATGCTTAGGCGCTAGTGATATGTGAATAGTAACCGCGGGTTGACAAGCCGAAAATGAGACAGCTTACGCCCATAGCTACATTAAACATTTCCATATCAGCTTCTGCAACGTTAGGCAGTGTTTCAACTGTAAGCTTCCACTTAGTTCCATCTCGGGGTAAGATCCACCGATACATACCCATTGGCGTTTTGATGATACCAGGAGCATAGGTATTAACCGTAATCTTGTATTTGCCCAGCTCCAGTGCTGATTTCGTCAGAGATCTCTACTTTGAACTAGGTGATATGACACTGCTCTTACCGGCGCTTTGTGTTAGGCCTCTGATTGCGAACTTGCTGGCGGAATATGGGGCACATACGGGTAGTGCAGACCTGCCGAGCACGGAGCTCGCGCCAATAATGCGTCCTCCGCGTCCTTGCTTGATCATCTGTTGCGCTGCATACTTGTAGCACAAGAAAGGACCGCGTGCGTTGACAGCCATAATTCGATCCCAATCCTCTAATCCGGCTGCAGAACACCATCGTGTCAAATCAAGCTGCAGAGGGCTTGTGAGACTGGCTTACTTGAGACCAAAGATGATAATTTGGCGACGCCCGCGTTCGCTACCATCTATGGGGTCGGTTAGTATTGAAGAAAACGGCTTATGTATCAAAGTGCAGCACAGAAGATTACTCACGACATCCAAACCTCCGAGGTGCTCGGAAACGTCTTGCACCATCCCTTTGACCTCCTCTTCGACGGTCACGTCTGCGGGGACCAACAATGTTCTTCGACCAATTTTATCGATCTCGTCCGCGACAGCACGTAGCTGATCGCGTTTGGACGAGACGTCGTTCAGGGCGATATCGAACCCATCCCTAGCGAGGCGAAGTGCGATACTACGTCCGATGCCCTGGGCTGATCCAGTGATGAGAGCAATCCCTTTGACGATAGACATGGGCTCCAAAAGTGGGTGAAAAATCGAACGGTATGGTCAGTCGATCCATGGCGGCCGACTTTTATATCCCCTTTACGACAGTAGCAGGCCCTGGATTGCCAAAAGCAATGACACTTCGACGTCTGATCCCAGGTTCAATTTCACAAAGATGTCACAACTTGCACATTATCCTGTTAAGTGAATGTCAAGTGAGTCGTGACGTGCGGAAAGGCAAGTGGATACTTACAGGTGATAAAGTGTGTCACCTTCAATTCAAGATAACTTACGATGCTTGCGATGTTTGCGACATCTTCTGGCTGACCGCCGTGTTTGGAATAGCGCACCGTATAAGAAGGGGAACATGCACTCAATGGATCAGACCACTAACGGACAGACCATTTCTTTGTTTGCCGTCCCAACCCCCGCGAACACGATATATTCTGTCTAGATTTCCGACCGTGATTCACTGTCAAAACACCGTGCAGATAACGTACCCATTGAGGCATCGATGGCACGAGAGCATAAGGATTCACCGTAATCTTGCAACGCCGAAACGTTCCAGGGCCGCGATGATCGCATATTTAAAATGAGAACTGAACGGAAAGGGCATGATCATTACTGGCGTTGAGACAGCGAATTTACTGACAAAATACGCGGGAGCTAAAGAGAGACTTGACTCTCCAGCGATGGAACTGGCGCCAATAATCCGCCCTCCACGTCCCTGTGCCACCGTCTGTGTCGATTCCAACATAGGAAAGCTCCCCGTTGCATTGACTCGGACAGCCACGACCCGTTCCCAGTCATCCAGTCCAGCTACAACGTGGCGTCACATGTCCAGGTTACGGGGAGGCTGCGTGTGTGTGTGTAGCCCACAATCCATCAACAGGAGCAGAGGACAATGGGAAAGCGACATGGGACCCACGACACCCAGCCCTCACAACGCGTTGTACCATTCCTTTGACCTCTTGTTAGACTCGGATGGTCACATCTGCAGGAACCAAGTTCGTCCTTCGACAGATCTTCTAGATGTCATTGGCGACAGCACGCAGCTGATTACACTGCGATGAGGCATCATTCGGGGAAATATCAAAGCAATCCTTGGCAAGACAAAATACGATACCGCGTCCAATGCCGTGGGCGGATCCGGTTACGAGGACAGCTCCTTCGACGATAGACATGGGCTAAGAGGATGGATAGAAAGTAAGCGGTGTGGTCAGTTGCCAGTGGGCGCACGCCCGGCCATATATCCCAAGCTGAAGAAATCCCAAACAGAGGTGAAATGGCTTGATTTGGGAACCCAAGCAATATATGCGCTCGTCGTCGTAACAGTGCAACATCCCAATACACCGTCTTGTCTCGACCGCCCTTCAGGATTGCCTAGAAAGATTTGAGTCCGAAATGCGACGACCGCATGAAGCCAACAGTCACAATGAAAGCATGACGAAAGCAGCAACCTGCTTTAGTATAATAGTCGCACGACACCCTCACAACAGATTTTTTGGGATTTAGGACAGGTTTGAATTGTGAACAAAATGTCAAGCCTGTACTTTGAATAAAACTTGACATTCAAAAAATATTAGAACTTCATGTCTGAACGAACCTCTAGATGTTGGCTGAAATTTAGTGTA